>CAJVPU010002165.1:0-11132 GCA_910591775.1 Dentiscutata heterogama | reverse complement strand
ATTTTCTTCAATAAAAATACTCTCATTGTGAACCTCTTAATATAGTGAATTGACTCTCAAAATAAAGAAGAAAATCTTATAGCCAAAATATTTAATTATAAATAATTGACTTGTATTGAGAGTTATATTATAGTAAATTTACTATAATAAAAATTCACTATAATGAGAGAATTATAAGAGGTTCACTACAATGAGAGTATTATAAGAGGTTCACTACAATGAGAGTATAAAAAAAGTGACTTGTGATAATTTTTTTTTTTATATACGTACGTTAATCAATTAATTAATAATATGTACCGGTACTATCACGTATGTACGTCGTACACGATATGCATATTTTTAATTGGTAACTTGCCAAATTACGCACTATTCGTTAAGAGTAGTTAGTGTAACAACCATAGTTTCCGATAATATCAGCAGTTTGTAGCGGTAGGCTGAAAACTGCACCTGCATAATTTAGGATATTGCTTGCATACGTAACCGCTTAATAAAAAGCAGTAACAGCAAATTGTGATACGTATTTATCTATTTTTTTTTTTTATTTTTTGATAATCAAAAATGTCCAACGAAAATTTGAGCACATTAATCGATGGTTTCAACAAACTGAATTTTTCAGATTGTCAAAAATTGGCAGATACGGACGATCCAGATGGAATGCACTACTTGCTTAGATATTATTACGAGTATGCTCCAGACGGAATGTACTATTGGCTCGGTTATTGTTACGAATATGGAATTGGAGAGGAAAAGGATGAAAAATTGGCATTTACGCATTATCAAAAATCGGCAGAAATGAATAATTCTAACGGAATGTATCAAGTTGGTTATTGTTACGAATATGGAATTGGAGTAGAAAAGGATGAAAACGCAGCATTCACGCATTATCAAAAATCAGCAGACATGAATTATTCTAACGGAATGTATCAAGTTGGTTATTGTTATTATTTAGGAATTGGAGTTGAAGTTGACAAGCATAAAGCGTTTACAAATTATCTGAAGTCTGCTGAGGCTGGTAATTCGATGGGAATTCAGAAAACTGCCATTTGTTACTTTTATGGAATTGGCGTGGAGAAGGATGAAAATAAATTTTGGGAATGGCGTGAGAAGTAAGTTAATTTTAATTTTTTTATTATAATAATTTGTAATTTCTTTATTTGAAAATTTGAAATCACTTACACAATTTTTAATTATTAGGGAGTAAGTATAAAATTGCATTCATCAATTTATATCAGCAATACAATTTCATAAATACTTATTTACCATTATGTTTAAATTCATTTCATTCGCATTAATTTAGTCTGTGAGTATAAAGAATATTTATTAATCAATGGAATTAAAAACAGCAAAACAAGTTCACAAAACAAGATCATAAATACTTATTTACCATTACGTTTAAATTCATTTCATTCGCATTAATTTAGTCGGTGAGTATATAATTATTTACATCTGGCATAAAGTTCAAAACTGCAAGATTATAAATAATTATTATGAATTATATAGAAATTCTAATTATGGAAAATGTGCGCATTGTAATGAAGATAACACTAACAATGCATGGTGTCTATCATGTGACCCAGACATAACAACAAGGTGGACAAGTGAAAATAAAGTGATTGACGATTGCATGAAAGAATTCCAACTTAGAGCCCGTGCATACGCAGATGCCATTGAATGGATTCCATTTAATAGATTATCTAATATCAAAGAAATCGGTAAAGGAGGATTTGGCTCTGTATATTCAGCAACCTGGTTAGATGGTGTACGAAAAGTTGATGAAATTAAAGTTGATGACAGCGACCATTACGATGATATTAATGATGACGACATTAATGATGGCGACATTAATGATGACGCCATTAATGACGACGATGATGTTGAAAACTACATTTACAAAAGAGCGCGTGAACCATCCAGCACCGTTGCACTCAAGACGTTGGCTAGTTCTAAAGAAAATAATGATTTTTTAAAAGAAGTATGCTAATTTGCTTTTTTTTTATAATTAACATATGTAATAATATTTCATAGAACTGACTTTAACTTAACTTATTGCTTAAACTTTTAAGTTTAAAAGTCTTATGGAATGTAAATTACAGTATTACTCTACTAAGCTCGCAATCTATGGAATAACTCAAAATCCAGAAACAAATCAATTTCTGATGGTATTTCAGTATGCTAATAATGGAAGTCTTTATAAATATTTAAGAAGAAACTTTAGTAAACTTACATGGGATGCTAAATTGCAAATGCTTAAAGAAATTTCTGATGAATTAGAAAATATTCACATAGCAGACTATGTTCATGCAGATTTTCATAGTGGCAACATTTTGCAAGAACAATCCATTAATGAAAATATACAATCTTATATCGCAGATTTAGGATTGTCCAGAAAAAAAGATGAAAAAGTTTTAGAAGAAGAGATTTATGGAGTTATGCCCTATGTTGCGCCGGAAGTTTTATTAGGCGAGAAGTTTACACAAGCAGCAGATATTTATGGATTTGGTATTATTATGACAGAAATGTCAACTGGTCAAAGACCTTTTGATGGACGTGAATTTAATACTAAACTTGCGAAAGATATTTGTAAAGGATTGCGTCCAGAGTTTGCACCTGAAACTCCTAGATGCTATATTGAATTGGCTGAGAAATGCATGAATTCTGATCCAAAAGAACGGCCTGGAGCTGTTGATGTTTTAAAAGCAATAAAAAATTTGCTTAAGGAGATAGCTAGCTCAGATAATAATGAAATTAAAAAGCAATTCTTAGAAGCAGATAAAGTTATTAAATCATTGCCGATACCAAAGCATCCTGATGAAATGTACACTAGCAAAATTATTAGTACAAAATTAATTTTAGAGGCAATTAAAGGTAATTATTTTCAATTAATAAATTAAATTTATATTATATTAATTTTATTTAAAATTAATATTATTTTCCTATTTAGATTTATCTCAATCGGATTCTGCTCAAATTAATCTTGATGTTGCTAAAGTTTGAATACTATAGTATAAATGAAAATAATAAATAAATTTTATTTCATCATTTAAATTTGTATCTTTATTGTAATAATTTATATATAAATATTATATAATTTGATCAATCTGAATTAGCAATTTTTTGTACTATCTAAAAAAACATACAGCAATTTAGATTTTATAACTTTACTATTATAAATATTATAAATATTAAAACATTTTATTAGTAACATAGTTACACCAGTAAAATGAGTATTAAAGAAAAGAAGGTCAATAGAGTATTAATAGAAAATAATACTCAATAGAGTACTAACTATTTAATAGGGTTTTTACTAATTATTAACTATTTAATTAATGGTTACCAATTTGGTACCAACAGGATATTAAATCTTCAATAGGGTATAATCAATAATCACCAATTTGAAACCTCTAAAAACCAAAGTAGTTACAGGTTATTTCTTTAAAAACTTTTTCACTGACAACTTTTTTCTAAAAATATTCTCTTACAAACTATTTTCCAACATACCCACTTTCTTATTTCTTTGAAATATCTATCTCTTCAACATATCTATCTCTTCAACATATCTATCTCACTAACATTTCTTTTCTCCAAGATTCCAATCTTTGAAATTCCTATTTTCTCAAAACTATTTTCTTCCTGAGTCTCATTTTTCAAAAAATTCTATCTCTCTGAAATCCATTTTCTCAAAATTATTATCTTCCCAAAATTTGTCTTTCCCTAAAATTCTATCTTTCTGAAACCCTCATTTTTCTAAAATTCTATTTCTCTTTTCTCAACAATTCTATCTTCTGATATTACATGGCATAAAAATTATTGTAGCATAATTTTATCTAAAATTTAATATAAGTAATACCTAAATCTAAAATTCATGCTACAACACAGATCCAAAAAATAAATATCAGATACCTAATAGCTAACTATATTGGCAATATATCAAAAAATATTAAAAGCATATTAGATAAAAGAATAAATATCAGGATAATGTAGCTGCGCGATGCTGTCATACAAAAGCAGAAACTTAAATTTATAAATTACCTGGATATAGTACAAAATACCCAAAATATCCAATCTTGCTATTTATATATTATAGCTGGTATTACATAAGTGCAAAAATATGAAATATTGATAGTACAAAAATTGTCAGTCCTATGACTAATTTAATAATAATGATATCTCTAAATATTAATGTTTGCATTATTACAAAGTGGAAAAAATATTTCTAAATTTTTGTGCTTAGGGGGCTGACAAATATTAGCTTATTATACTCCCCTGGGATTTTAACTTAATCCCACCCAGAGTCAGTTATTTGAAACAGTAAAACTTACAAAAAATGCATAATTAGATTTTTGACAGTTTACATTGTCAACTGTCAAAAAACTAATTATATATTTTTATAAGTTTTACTGTGTTAAATGACTGACTCTGGGTGGGATTAAGTTAAAATCCCAGGAGGAGTATAATGAGCTAATATTTGTTAGCCTTCTTAAAAACTTTTATATTGTGAATTTATACTTTTTTGCAATTTTTGTTTTTTTTTCATCTTCATTTTTTTACTTCATATTTGTATGTTATAAACTAATCTTATAATTAGTTTAAATAAAAATTACAAAACAACCAAATTTTTGTACCAACACTATTTCACTCAGCAGAAAACTACCGGCCAGCCTTAAGATACCCAAACTTAACTGTTATTTCTAGAAGTATACCCCATATTAGTTTTATTCAAGGTGATATAAAGTCAACAAATTGAAAAGATGCTAAGCATAGTGATATGCAATGTGAAACTATTAACCAAAACAAGTCTGGTTCAAACAATCAAAGGCAATGAGTGGGTATAATTTGTATAACTTTTTATAAGCAGTAATCACTAACTTGATAAACGCAATAATGAGAATAAAAATAAACACATAGCAAATGCAATTGGGCTTTGTGTCAACGATTAATTACTCAACTATGACAGGCCACAATTTGTGATTCAACTTACCCTCTCTCCTAAAAAAATCCAGCTATTCTCATAATATTAATATTACATGTTGTACTGAAGGCCATCTCATTATATATCAATATAATATCACATATTTATATTAATAGCTGGCCTGTATTACACAGGCAAGAAACTACTAGCCAGTGCTAATCTGTACAAACTCAACTGCTTATAGTGATCTTCCAATTCAATGTTATTTGCTATTTTAGGAAGCAATCTTATTTTAGTTTCAATATTTCAATAATACATAATTTGCAACTAATATAATCTGCATCTATCAAATAAAATTTAACTCTGGCATATCAAACTGGACCATTCCAATTATAAGAAATATGCATGCAATACTTTTTGATATTTTAATAACATATATATGTACATTATATCTTTTTTAAATAAACAAATCTGTTCAACAGCAAGAATTATACATAACAGAATAAATCTAAATTTATATTAAATCTATAAAAAGCAAATCATACTATATATTTTTTATCCTTTTAATTGATTACCTAAAGTAGTAAGATATAACAGCTATAAATGCTTGTACCAGAATTTAGAATAAGTATATAGCTACAATTTTATAAAAATAAATTACTTTCATATAGTATTAAACAAAACTAGTATACATGATCATATACATGATATTCAATAAACAATTTAAAAATACTATCTAATAGGATTTAAAAATTTCCATACAAATAGTTGCCTATAAACTATACACTTTATACTTTGTACTACACTCCTGATAGACCTAATATTTATTTTTTACCTAATATACTTCTGATATTTTTTTACATATTACCAATATAGATCAGATTTTTGGCAAAATATTAGTAATTATTGGATATTAGATAGCCAATATTTACACTTTGAACCTGTGCAACTTATAATCAATGCTGACCAATACCTAATTATAATTAATATTATAAATATTAATATAGTGCAAAAAAAAATAAAGTATGATAAATTAGTAGTGTATACATCATGTCATGCAAGATCAGTATAATCAGTTATGTAGTAATAATTTATTTTAGAATATTTTGCTTAATTAATTTATTAAGATATTCTAGTATTTATCTGTACTGATTAACATGAATAAAATAATTGTTGTAGCTAATGCTAAAATTTTGACTTATTTTATTATAAAATTTTAAAAAATTTTCAGGTCTATTTGTTAGAAGTTTTTTTTAGTATAAGGTTAGAGTTTAAGAGTAGAGTTGTTAATAAAAAAGTATATGTGAATTTTAGTAAGTATTATGGATTTAAATTGGAACCTTAAATTTTAGCATCAGCTGCAACAATAATTCTTAAAATACTAGAACAAATAGTTTACTTTTATTAAAAAGATTTTATTAAGTAAAATATTCTAATTTTATTATTTTCCCAAATAATTTTTATAATTTACCATATATATGTTGTGATCATTGTTAGAGATCTGAAACTTTTTTTTTGTTCTTTGAGAATATAAATTTTAAATTTTAGGTTCTCAGAAAGATTTTTAATATTCTCAAAAGTTTTTAGAAATAATACAATTTACAAATTTTATGTTCTTAAATGAAAACATAATTTTTAAAAATTATGTTCTCTAGAGTCAATAATATTAATTGTGAGTGGTGCTGTATTTATATAGAGTATTTGATATTGGAAGAATAGATGAAATCAATATAATTTGCATTAAGATTAAGTTGTTTGTTGGCTTTTTTCCTTTAGCTAATACTTCTAAAGTATAGTAGCTAGAAATACATTTGGAGTTAAGGCTACAGCCTTGATAGGGTGTACAAGAAATAGAAGGTAGTGAGCAGTGATTAGAAATAGTGATGTCGATATTATATTGCTAGTATATTATAGAAATAGTATTTGTTTGTATAAAGGTCCTGCGAACTTGGTTTATTACAATATACTCATTGTAATAAGTTAAAACCCAAGATTTGTAAGTTTTTTTTTTTTTTTTTTTTTTTTATTATTATTATATAATGTCATAGTAGAAACTTTATTACAGTCAGTCTGAAGATTGAAAGTTATCTTAAAGTTTACAAATCCAGATAAAGAGACAAATAAGCTACTTATTTATAACCAGGCTGCCAAAACCCTTCAATTTAAACTAGTAAATTTTAAGAAGGTTGATTAGAAAATAAATTTCTATAGTTAAAGATTTCTAACTACACTTGTGCTACAGAGCACCCAATGTGACATTACACCTCCTATTTTCTATTTAATGCTATTATTAGTTTAAATAAATAAAATAAATCTAGCTAGGATAGGTTGGAGAAAACCCTAAGGTGTGAATCATGACATTACATAATGCATGTTGTTAGAGAGAAGCCTTGTAGGTACCATTTTTCAATGGCAGAGTGTGGGTTCGGTAGTTGAGTAGTGGGTGTTTTCATATTTTGTTGATTAGTAGAAAGTAGTAAAGAAAATTTAGTGTGTTTTGTTTTGTTAGTAATATTTCGGGCCAATTCCCATTGATGTTGATGTATATTGCATTGAGACCATATTTCATAGTAGAACCATTTAAAGAGATTGTTTGAAAGGCTAATTGCAAAGTGTTCAGCTTGTTTTTTGAGTAGGGTTTTAAAAGTGCGATATATTGGTTTTGAGTAGATACCAAGTATAGTAGGAAGTAAAAAGTTATATTGAGGGTTTATAGAATTAAAAGTAGATTGTGAAAAAGTATTGAGAAATGTAATTGATGGGATAGTTGTAATTTGGAGTTGTTGCAGTGTATTTGAGATTATGTTAAGGAGTGACTGTTGGATATCTTCATTGTTTTTTGAGCATAGAAGTATATGAAGAGTATCTTCTATTGTAGAACATTTGCAACAGCTATTTGTTGTATAAAGATTAGGGTATCAGATTTTGAGATTTTGCATAGTTGGTAGATTATTTGTAAGAACTTTAATATAGAAGGAGTATTTTGAAGAGCAATGTTCAAGAGAGTTGAGAATTTTGAAGGTAAGATTCCAGTTTATATCAGATGTATAATTGTTAAAGGATTTGAGAGAAGTAAGTTCTTGAATTGTAATATTGCTTTTGATGAATGAGCGAATTTTGAATGTTATTGTATGATTATACCAGAGAAAGTAAGTAGGGAAGTTAAAGTATGAGTAAAAGATTTTCATAATTGGTTTGGTTGTACCACGTTTGGCTAAGAGGTTATGAAGAGAGCTAGTTGAATGTGATTTAACTTTAATAAGGTTAATAGAAATATTTTTTGTTGTTAGAAGTGAGTTGATAATAAAAATAATGTCCTAATTTTTTTGTTGAATAAGTTTATGAGGTGTAAAGCTTAATAAGCCTTTAATTGCTAAGAGGTTGTCTATATAAATGGTAAGTGTAGAATTAAATAGTAAAGTAAGAAGTAGAGGAATAGTTGTTATTAGTTCTGAATGAGTAGAATCAGGAGAAGGTGGGATTGCTACACTAAAATTAATAGAGGAGTCATTTTCACAAATCCAGCCTATGCCAGTTTGTATATTAGATGTTTTAAGATTTTTAATAAAAGCATCAGTATAAAATTGTAAATCAGTTGTGTTTAGATCCAAGATATTGTTATGTAATTGAGTTAGGTGATTTTGATAGGTAGGTGTTTTGATAATATATTGTATAAGGTGTATTTCTCAAGAAGGTAAGTTAATTTGAGGTTGGTATAGAGATGGTGGAATAATAATAAGGTTTTTAGATATATTAATTATAGCAAGTATCTCTTTATAGTCTATTTGTAAAAATGGTTTTTTAAAATTAATTTGTTTATATGGTAAATTGATAAAAGTAGGGTTCAATGTTGTATTATTAGTTTCATTTAATTCTGTAAATCCTAAGAATGTTTGGTCTGTTTGTCTTGTAGTTGATGAGGTTATTTGATAGTAAGTAGTTTGAGAGTTAAGTTGATTGGCAATTATATTTGGATTATGTAGTAGGAGATGATAGGGAAAGAGTGAATTTGTTAAAGATATTAGATTGGTAGTATTAATAAAGCAGTTTATTGGGGGCAATTGAAGATGGGGCCATGTAGTTTAAATAGAATTTGATTGTATATTTTGTAGAAGTTGTGTGAACCAGCAAGGTTGACAACCTCTAGTTGCTTTGTTTGTACGAAGGTAAATATTGTTCCAAGGTAGTAAAAAATTATTATCTGCTGTTGTGATTTGTTCAATAAAGAGAATTTTGTTGTTTTTGAGACTATTAATTATGAGATTATCAGGAGGTGTTGGGAGTATATCGAAAATTAGATGTATGTGTTCTGGAATAGAGGAAGGAAAGGTTGCAATTTGAGGAATAGAAGAGATTGTAATGTTGTTTTTAGCTAATTGTAAAAGGTTAAAGAGAAGAGTATAGTTTTATGTTTTACGATAGTGGAGAAGAAGTAATTCTTTTGATAGATTAGAGGACCAAACTTTAGATAGCCAAGATTTAATACGTGCGATACCGATATTATAGAGAAGTGGGAAAGTATTAAATGTTCTTTTGATATTTAAAGCACTAACTTTTTGTATAATATTATTAAAAGTAGGTAAGTTAAAGGTAAGTGGATTAGTTATTGCAATATTATTAGTGTTTTTAGAAAGTGAAAGCATTTTTTTTGTTTGTATAGATAGAAGACGAGAAAGTTTGGTTTGAATATTTTTGTGTATTGGAATAATTTGTAATAGATATTCTAAGGAGGGTTGTAAAATAAGATTGAATAGTGAGGATATTTGAGAAGGTAGTAGTTTTTTATAACGAATAAGCATTAAAAAGTTTTCTATTTTGTTGTATATTGTGTCAAGAGGTGGTTTGGATGAGCCAGAACCATTATAGTAAATACCTAGATATCTAATTATGTCTGTAGGTTTTGTAGGAGAAATTACTTGATTGTTAAATAAAGTATGATTTATTGTTTTTGAATTTTTGAAGGGAATACGAAGTAGGTCAGATTTAGTTGGGTTGACTTCTATATTGTTGATTTTGTATAAAGAAGAGGCATTATTGAGAATATTTTGTAGATCTTCAGAGTGTTCACAATGCCAAACTGTATCATCCATATAGGCTAGTGGTGGTATAGTAATGGAGGTAGGATTTGAATTAAAGATGGTATCAAGTGGGGAGAGTGTAGATATTTTAAGAAAAGAGTTGCTATATTTTTGAGAAATGTAAGTAAAGATGGGATTATAGTAGATCTTCCATAGAAGAGGTGAATATGTTTCTCCTTGTTCAATACCAGATTTAATGTGAATTGGTGATGTAAGACTATGTGCAGTGATTACTTTGGCTAAGCGAGAAGTGTGTAGTTCGGTAATTAAATTTATACAATTAATTGGAATACCGATCCTACAACAGGCATCTTGTAGATGATTAATATTGATTTTGTCAAAAGCTTTAGACATGTTTTGAAATAGTATTCATGCTTCTTTATTATATGAGATGTAGTGTTCAATTGTATTGTGAAGGATTTGGATTGGAGTATGTGTTGAGAAGTTTTTTGATGCTGCAAAGTTGAGATTTGAAAGGAGATTGTTTGAGAAAATTATTTTATCAAGTCGATTGGTAAAAATCTTAGTAAAGTTTTTTTTGAAGGGTTCAATAATGGAGATATGACGGACTTGATTTAGTGTAAAATCCCATGTAGATTTTTTTGGAATTAGGAAGATATTAGAGGATTTCCATTCTGATAGTATTTTTCTAAGTTGAAGGCATTTATTAATAAATGCTTTAAAAATATCTTGTGAAGAATTGCTAGCATGTTTGATGTGTTTATAGCAGATTTTAGAGGGACTAGCTGCTTTCTGATTAGGAAGATTAGAAATTGTTTTAGTCCATTCTTGTTCAGAGATAGTTTTAAATAGGTCATGATAATGTATTTCAAGTTCAGGATACAGTTGATATAGTTAATAGAATTCCAGAGGTATTGGATGTAAAGGTTTTTCAGAGAAGTAGTTAGTAAAGTGGTGATGGATTTTGTTTAGAATTTCGGTGCACTCAGTAAGTAAATTGATATTAGTGAGAAGGCGGTCGATATTAATATTATTATATTTTTCAAGAATTTTCCTATAGAATAGTTTGGGTGCTTCAATGAAAGATTTGTTTCGATTTTCAATTTTTTGCTTAATTTCCTTATAGAGATCCTGTTTGTATTAATGATTAAGAGCAGTTTTTGTAAGTTGGAATTCATTTTTAA
>CAJVPU010002164.1:0-11133 GCA_910591775.1 Dentiscutata heterogama | reverse complement strand
GTGATGTTGTAATTAATATGTTTAAATAATAAATAAATATGAGTGAAATCAAAGTATATAGTAGTAGTAATGTGTCGTCTCGTAGACATTAATAATATTACTTGTGTATTAAAGTTTTTAATTAATCTGATTGGTCATGCAGATCCTCATGACTTTGTTTATATAATTTTATTGGTTAGTCTATTTTTAGGTATCATGCACATCACATTCAAATTGATGTGACATATTTGAATTCTGAAAATCCGCCCATATGGTTAAATTGTAGAACGAACGTTTGTTTCGATCGTGTTACGTTACACCTAATCTTGAAATCTGATTCGTAGTCAGAACATCTGCGCCACAAACCTGGTACACATTATCCGAGCGCCTTACACTTGTGCTAGGTCTCGTTGCATAGCTCGGAGATTGGATAGGCCCTTAATTGTTATAATTTTTGGTTTTTTTGAACCCCTATCGCTATACGTAATAATTTTTAACTTGGGCCTTTATCCATAATTATTTTTGAATATTGACCTTTATTTGTAAATTCCCGAAAACAAAAATAGCAATTAATTGCAATTATTTTGCGATTAATTGGGTTTCAATTAGTTTTACGTATTGTACGTATGTGTAAGAAGAAATTTAATTGCCAATTAATTTTTCGGCACCCCTGACTAAGGGCGTTCTAAACCTCATTCTCAATGTGATTAGCTAGTGATCGCAATAGTCAGCTAATAATTATATCTATATAAAATTATTTTGACAACTTGAATACACAAGTAATGGCGCAATCAAAGTTTTCTCAAATATTCACTTCGATGTGATTAACTAGTGACCGTAACAATACTCATTTATCGCTCTTTCCGATGAATTTTTCAGACTTTTTATTTGTCCGTAGGTCCCATGAATCCGAGAGTCCTATAATTATTTGTTAGTTGTTTATTATAGACAACTAACAATTACAGATAATTATTATATGCAGGATATATGCATATATGAGACTCACGGACAAAAAAAATCTACAAAATCCGTCGATCCAACTAAATCGAAAAGAGCGATAATATAATCAATCAAAATAAAGATTGATAATTGAACAGTACCTATTATTCTTCTATTTACCAAATGCATCGTCAAAAGTTAAAAAAAATTAATTATAAAGTCATTTAGGTACAGAAAAAGTCAGTGCAGGGTTCATTATTATTTAGGTCTTTATCGAGAAATTATTAATGGAATAATTGAATTTGTTGACATATGAGTAAAGCTAAGAGAAAATAGGTACCTGCAATTTTTTCGGGTCTCCTCATATTTTTTATTTTCCAAGAAAACTTTTAGTATAAAATTAAAATAAAATTTATTAAAGACGTGGACGAGATTAAACAATGCTACTTGAGTGATCTCTTTGAATATTTAATTGCAAATTTTATCAAGCCAGGATAAAAAAAGGTGGCTTGTTGTAAAATATTCGCAAATGGTTGTAAATTGAAATAAGAAGCTCAATATTTCTTCTATTCTAATAGAAAAAACTTAAATTATGTAATAACTTTATCAAGTTGAGAATATGAAATATTTTCCGCTAACTTTGTTCCCCAGCACTTTTTGGAGCATAGAAGAAACTCGTATTTCACGGGAAAATACGGATGTGTTTTTTGTTGTGATCATCCATGATCGTATTGCTATAATTTACTATGTGCTTAACTTCGCTCTTATGAAAACTTTTTGAGGAAAACGTATGAAAGCGATTGAAAAAGATATTCTTTTAGTAACACCTATAACGATTATATTTATTAATAATGTTAGGTTCAATTATCAGGTTAAGCGGTTTCAATCGTTGTTTTTAATTTTAGAGTACAATGTCTGTATAAATAATTGTGTACCACATGTGTTCGGAAAGTGCCGGGAGCGAGTTTCTTCTATGCTACTTTTTGGCCCACCGATTATAGCCGTTTTCAAAAATTTGTGGAAAGATGCAGATCACTATACCATGGAGAATTCACGATATTTCCAGAGTTTTCAAGACCCGCTCTAATCGGATTTTTAATTTTTACTAAGCAGAATTTCTACATTATTAGATTTCCCACATGGATATATGGAAATCATTTTCCACCTCTTTTTGAAAACAGCTGTAAAACGCTTGAGAACGCCCTAAAGAGAATTAGTATTAAATATCTTTGTATTTAATAATACAGATATATTAGTTAAAGATTTAAAAAAAATTTAACCTTTAATAATATTATCGTGCGGGCTAAAGAATCATAAAAAAAAAACTATCGCATTAAACAACTCTGTCGTATTCTATCATGTGACTAAGAATTTTAAGACTTTCATTTAAATAATACTATTGAGATTGGAGATTGTACCCGGCAAGAAATCTCTACCAGGGTATTGTTAAATTATCCGGTTATCCGGGTAATTTATTATAGCCATATAATAAATGTACAATCTCTAATTGAGATTTTAAAAATCTTCACTCCATATAGAACTGTTGTGCAAATTAAGAGAAATATTTCAATTTGGTATATAAATTGGATGCAGGGAAATAAAAGAATATTGGACATCGATCAATGTTCAAACCAACCGAATATTCGAATATTTGCAAAAAAAAAAATTTTTTTATTTTTTTTTTGCAAATATTGCTATATTGAACCATTTCGAAAACAGCGATAAAGTAGTGATAATAAATCGTCATGCAATTATATAGAAATGTAGCCAAATATTAGATTTTGCGGATGTTCGATTCTGGTCATTAGCATCGAATTCTCGAACAATTGATCGACTAAAGACTGTTAGTATTTTTAATATGTAAAATATACACCTGGCTTAGGTGATCTTTCGCGAATTAAGATCGGACTTTATCCAGTTAGATTCGGCGGAGTTGGCCAGAATAGACTATTGACGCCACCAAAATTCGGTACATAGATGATCATCCAAGTACGTAATAATATAGACGATCATTGATCTAAAAATTTAAAACAGCGAATCTTATTTTTTTCTTTAAAAAAAATGATTTTTTCTGTAATTATCATCAAATTCAAAACCCAACATAAAGTATTGCATCTAATGAAAAAATTTCGTTGACAAAAAATTTTAATTGAATCTATCATATCGATATCTAGTGCAATACAGTATGTATGTACGTACTGCGCGTACGTGCATACAGTACTTAATATGAAAAGCCTTATTTATAATTAATACCGATACCGATACAGACTCTACAGATCAAAATATCTGCCCGCCATCATGCCTTATCTCAAGATCATCTATTTCTGGTCAATCAGATTGCCCGCTAAATATTGTTTATACTGCAAATAGAAGTTCATGCAGTTTATGGCACCTGAAATTGACAAAAAGAGACAGATAGACATTTGCTAATTGGATTAATTGTTAGATGCTCGATTTCTGTGTTTAAATTAAAAATTTAGTAATCAACTCTGTTACAAAGAGTGTATTAGAAAGTATTACAGAAATTCCAAAATTATTCGCACTGCATATTAGTCTTCGGAGCTATGACTTTCTAACGCTAACTAGTTCAGGACAAGATTCAGATTGGGTCCGATTTACGTACGTGTCAGAATTTGACTATTATGCATAAACATGTACGTTTATGGAAAACAGGTACAGTGTAGCAATAAAAATAACAATTCGTGTATAAAGCCAAATTGATTTACTGTTACATAAACATTTATAGTAAATGCTGCAGAAGGCTTCACGTTTCCAATGCTGTACTGTATTAAGATGGAAATACTTAACTTAAGAGGCTAACCTTCCGAAATCCTTCTTGACGAAAAATTTTGTTTTCAAACCATGAGATTCATACTGAAAAGTTTTATTCTCTTTTTTATGAGTTTGATAATTATGTCAGCTCCAGAGGATATTGGACCACTCGCTTCACACTGTTTGGTAACTTATAAAAATTCATTATACATTTTCGGAGGAACAATAGGATGTAATAGTTTCGCAGTGACCAATTTTTTCCACTATGCAACTCCGCCATTTTCACAAGGCAAAATCTCATGGCAGCCACTCTCAACTCAAAATGTTAAAAGTGTTACTGACTCCGGTTGTATTGTTGACGAAACTCGCGGCCTTTTATTCGTGATTGGCGGCAAAGATTATCTTAACAATACTTTGCCTGGTATTCAAGTTTACGATTTTAATACTCAAAGATGGAATGATCCGCAATATTCACAAAACTTTATTCCAAACGATCTTACGACTGACTTTTGGGGACCACGTGCAGTATGGTTACAACCTGGCCTTATGTTTATGTGGGGTGCGAATTCTACAATACAAGGATCATATTTATTAGATATAAATGTTAATCCATGGCAATGGACGGTTTTATCTGATAATAAGGTAAATGACTAATATCATTCATATATTGAATTATTTGAGGTTTTTTGTTAAAGTTATTTCATGATTTAAAAGAGTAATATTGTTCCAACTAAATCTGCTGGTGTCGTATCGGTCAAAGGGAATTCATTCATATTTGGTGGCTTTCACGAGAAAGATAATTCCATAAATCAAACTACTTATATTTATTCACCAAAATATGGATTTATGATTCCTCAATTTCAATTGCCAGTCCCATTTAATAGTGGTGTAATAGGTGTTTGGAACAATAAACTCAGTATTATCATGATGGATACTGGCGGTGGTATTATGGAAGTGGTAAATTTTGACTTGAAAACTTTTCAATTTGATAATGTTATTTCGGCACCATTCATTCAAAACCTTACAATAACTCGGAATCGGGGATATGGGGCACAATTTCAATGGTCTGACTCCGTATTTGTAAGAAGAATTTTAATATTTAATAATGTTTATAATGTAGATTTATTCAATTTAATCACTGTTTTTTTTTTTACCGGATTAAAAGATTTATGGTGGTACAGCTGGATATTGCAGTCAACCTATCCTCGATACTTGGATAGCCTACAATATGTCAAGTCAAAAATGGGAAACAACTTTTAACGATATAAAAAGTACTAACATTATAAGTAATGATCTTTCTCTACCAAAAATCAATGGTCTTGACATAAATAACGAAGATTCCGTTGTGACATATTCAACTAGTGCTAGTGTAAATAGTAAACCTTTAATAATCATTATTATTATTTTATCTTCAATTATTGTCATTCTTTTGTTAGTGTTTAGCGTGATATTTTTATATCTGAAGAAGCTAATCAATCGATATAAAAAAATAAGTGATATTCAGTCTAATATCCAAGCTAATGAAATGTCGGCAACAAGGGTGGTTAATTGAATTTTTCCAATGCTTTACTGTGATCAACGTATAATAAAAAATCTCGTATTTTATAAAATTTTTGTATTTACGGTAGTATCATATTTATAATTATTAAACGAAATGATAAAATCTTCCTTGACCAATATTAATGGGTTCTCCTCAATGTGCCTTATTGATCGTGACACTAGGGAAGGGTCGGTCATTGAAAAGACTAAGGCTAAACTTTTACTGGCCAAAGGTCTGTTATATTTCAGATTATGTCCAGAGATAATGATAGATTGACTTATAATTTTGACTAATAATATTTTCATAATTCTTTTAATAATAAACTCTTTTTGGCCTAGTATTGTCTTTTCAGCATACGAATGACTTTATATTCGTTATGGTCACTTATCAAAATAACAAACCAGTAACCTTTAAATTTGGATTTCTTGGCAATGTTACACGAACCTTATTTTGGTTATATTTTAGCGTTTAAAAAAAAAGATGAGCTAAAATTTATATTTTTTTCCAACATGATAACATTACCGAATGAATGTTATTATGCAATATTTAATAACCTCCAACATAACTATAAAAACTTATATTTATGCTCACTTGTAAACCGTCATTGGTGTAGAATTATTATACCAATATTGTGGAGCGAACCAAAAAATCATCTTAAAGATATAAGACTTATAAAAATATTCCTTTTAACGTTGAATGCCGAAGAAAGAGCACCATTAACTCCTTTTAAAATTACTCTTCCAAGTTATCCAAAACCATTATTTGAATACACAAGTTATATCACATCTATTAACAGTTATTTGTATGATGGAATTAGAGATTGGCTTCATAATGAAAGACATTACATAGGACATGACATTGAAAATGCTGTTGGATGTTCTTTGATTGCAATGTTTCTACGAACTAGCGAAAATCTTAAATATTTAAGTCTAAACGAAATTATTGGCAATCAAATAATATTTAAAAAACTTTATGAAAACACTACCATTGTCTCTATGGATTTATATGATGCCGGTGGTGGTTTTGAATCTAAGGTAACTGATGCACTAGTAAAGATCCTTTATAAGCATTCTTTGACTTCATTGAATTTTAAACTTGTTCGACTTGGATCTGAAAGAGTGAAAACAATATTAGATGCTCTTTATAAAAACGTCGTCCTAAATACCTTGGATCTTAGTAATAATCAAATTGATTTTGAAGGTGGGAAGTTATTGGCAAAATTTCTTCGCAAAAACACCACTCTGACTTATCTGGATCTTTCTAGTAATCATCTTGGATCGGAAGGCGCAAGTGCTCTAGCAGATGCACTTTGCAAAAACACCGCTCTTACCTCTTTGAATCTTTATTGGAATAATATTGGTTCAGAAGGTGGAAATGCATTAGCAAATGCGCTTTGCAAGAACACTACTCTGATTTCGTTGAATCTTAGGTGGAATTGTCTCGGGCCAGAAGGAGGGAAGGCATTAGGAAATGCTCTTTGCAATAATACTACACTGAAAGATTTGAATCTTAGTATTAATTATCTTGGACCAGAAGGAGAAAAAGCATTAGCAGACGCACTTCGTAAGAACACTGCGTTGACTTCTTTAAATCTTGCTAGCACTAATCTTGGACCCGAAGAAGGAAAATCATTGGCAGACGTACTTTACAAAAACACTACGTTAATTTATTTGAATCTTGCTAGCAATAATCTTGGATCAGAAGGAGGAAAAGCATTAGCGGATGCACTTTGCAAGAACACCACGTTAAAAGATTTGGATATTCGTGATAATGAACTTGAATCAGAAGGAGTAAAAGCATTGGCGAATGCACTTTGTAAGAACAATGCACTGACTTCTTTATATCTTGACTATAATGAAATTGGACCAGAAGGAGGAAAATCGTTAAGAGATTCACTTTGCAAGAATACCACATTGACCTCTTTGAATCTTGCTTGTAATTATCTTGGATTAGAAGGAGGAAAAGCATTAGCAGACGCACTTTGCAAGAACACTACACTAAAAAATTTGGATCTTTACAATAATGGACTTGGACTGGAAGGAGGAAAAGCATTAGCAGATTCACTTTGCAAAAACACCACACTGACTTCTTTGAATCTTCAAGAAAATGGTCTTGGATATGAAGGAGAGAAGGCATTAGCAGATGCACTTCGTAAAAACACTGCACTAACTTATTTGGACATTCTACTATAATATTAGCTTTTAAACAATCAAAAAAATAATCAAAATATTAAAATACTACTGAATTGCTCCAGTGGTGTTCAACACCACATATACTTTTTAATAATTTACAGATAGAATATAGAATTATGGGTTCTAAGTTAAAGCAAAGAGTTCAAATTAAAAATAAGGTGAGGTTTTTTGGGTGTTGAACATTTTACTTAGAACGCTACTAAACATTGATTGCTTAGATGATTTTGAAATATAATGTCTGTAATATTAATACCACTGGTGTGATTTAATAAAATTGTAGAAAAAATATCTTATCATACAATTAATATAAACATAAATTACTAGCACGATGGGTGGAGCATGCTAGAAATTTGTTTTAATTGGTCAAAGATTCGTGATCTACGTGTAGATGTTACACAATTAGAGATGGGTTTCATGCGTGCGCATGATTCCTTAATCGTGCGTATTAATGCGCATGTTTCGGAATCATGCACATTTTATCACGTCTAATTTTTATATAGGAAAATTAAAGCATATGTAATTTAGGCCAGAGCGCGTAGTGTCGGGCGGAATTAAAGAATATGGATACAAAAATCTCGAAAATTCCGAAAAGAAAATGAATGAAAAAAAAGAAGGGCAAGATTGGAGTATAAATTTGAGCTCGTATCCGATATTTTTCGAAGGGAAAATATAAATTCCAAAATTTATATCATGCGATATCATGCGCATTTTATATAAAGTGCGCATTAATGCACATTCATGCGCATGTTATTATAAAATGCGCATTTTTCCCATCACTATACACAATTATTCAGTATTTAGCTCCAACAAAAATGACGAATTCATATACGTACGTGCATCCCAATACAGAATCAGAGATAGAGCACGTACAGTAGCCAACAAAAGTAATGCCCGATTTTTGTCCAAAACATAAAATTTTATTTATTTAATTTTGACTGCACATACATTAAGTTTTTTTTTTTATTTATTTAATACTTTGATGAATAACCACCTGCACTTGCAATAGCCTTGGTTCTTCATGTCATTGAGTTGGAAACTACACAAAGAACCAACATATTCAAATTTGACCATGCATCTATTATGGCTGCCTTAAGCACAGGTTTATCATGGGGGAAGTCATCATGGTTCTGAATATTGTCCTTCATGATTTTTCAAATGTTTTCTATAGGGTTTAGGTCAGGGAATTATGAAGGCCAATTTATATAATTGATTTTTTTTTAATTTTAACCAATCTGACACTTTGTGAATAGGGGCATTATCATGCTGAAAAATTGGATAGGCATTGAGTAACAAATGAGCAGCAGCTATAAATAGTATGAGGTAGTTGTCTAGATCTTGATATAAATTTTTTTATTAATTTTTTGCTTGGGATTTTTGTAATCATCAAAAAAAAACTATAGGTTCTTTAATCATATTAATATAACATGACCAAACCATTACTGAAACCTTCCCACTTCTAAAATTTGGTTGCAAACACTTATGTGCATATCCTTCATTTGCACAATGCTATGATTGAACTTGGCAAGATTGTTTACCTACTTCAATACTTATTTTATCAGAAAAAATGATATACTTCCAATAATAAGTGTCCTTGTCTTTATATTGATTACACTAATTTTTATGTCTGTCTATATTGCTTAGTAACAAAAAAGGTTTCAAAACAGCAACACAAGAACAAAACTCAGCACTGTGCAAGATTCTAGCTATGTTTTGCTCATTACATTGAAGGTTTAATTCCTTCATAATTTTGTGCAGAGGCACACATCTTTCCTTCAATATTTTTTTTTACTATAGCAGTTTTTTCTTGCTTCTTTAAAGTGGAAGATGTCTGGACTTATATAAATTTGCTATTTTTTTGGTCCTTTTGTACTTTGCTAAAAATCTTCAAATTGTTGTTAGGTTATGTTTAAGCTTTTTGACAACTTACTTAGCACTTATTGTACTGATATAAGCAAGGACTATTCTTTTCTCTTTTTTATCTATTTGTTTGCATAGCATTTTCATAAAAAAAAATTATTTTCATTTTTGAGCTTGTTATTTAAACATAAAAAAAGCAAAAAATAAAAATAATTGAACTAAAAATATATAAATATAGGGTAAATACAGCTCTTTTATTTGCTTATATTAGGTGATTTGCAAATTGTGTATTACTTTTGTTGGCTACTATATATACATATATGCAATAAATATGTATAGATAAAGGAACAAACTATTGTTATTAATACTAGTGTACTAAATATCTATAGATATCTTAAGTATATATGAAATAATTTAGCTGATTTAATATATTACATGTTCAAGCAAGTTCCTAGTAAGATGGTGCAATACCTACAAAATTGTTCTGTAATTCTAATTATTAAAATTTTACTAGTATAATATAAAGAATTAAAATAAAACAACAAAATATTTGAAGTTTAACTAATAAAACTAATAGATACTAAATTACTCTAATTTAACCCAAACTTTAATACAGTTTTATTAACTTTAATTTCTTACAAAGAAGAACAATTTTTGTGAGTACACTATCTAAAATTGCATCACTCTATCTAATTTACCAAAACATTTAAGGATTATTTTACTAGCATGTAGAACAATATAAAAGTTTTATTTTGTAATTAATTAGAGTGATATATTTAAAATATATATTTAAAAGTTTATAATAAGTAATAATCTGTATTAAAATTTGTTTTTTAATAAATTAAAAACCCACTTTTAATAAAATTAATAAATTTTTAAAACTAAAACTAGCTAGAATTAAAGAAAGTAATCTTTATATACTAGAAAATTACTTAAATATATTAGAAATGATTATCTTAGTAAAAAATATATTGGATATACAAACAATTATATAATACTAGTCATCGCTGACTGGTCTAAACAACTTTTTATATAAAAAGCCATAATTTATTTATAGCAACAAATTTAAATTTTTATACTATTAGCTGTTAATATTTTTATGCCCATATTAGGCTAAAATATATTTTATTAAATAGTCAGAAGCAAATTCTAATAGTTAATTACTCTTTTTTTAAAAAGCTTTTTCATATAGTTTTTGGTAAATGAAAAATTCTTGCTAAAAATTCAAAACCATAAAGAATAAGTATTGAATTTGTATATTAAGAATGGTTAAAGATAAAAAAAAAAAAATACTGAAAAAGTTCAAAATTATATTTAAAGATATAGAATATAAAATATTAATTGACTTTTTTGATAACTTGATTCTAGTAATTTTGAATATATATACAATTCTGTTTTATTTAAATTCCTTTAATAAGTATATTAACATAGTATTTTGTATATAAACTTTTATATTATACTAGAATCATAAGAATTATAATAAAGTAACTTTTGTATTCTTGTTAAATAACTTTTATTGGAAGTATAAAAATTATTCAATGTTTGAGGCAATTAGAATATTTTTTATAAATTTTAATAACATTTTGTTAAAATTTTATATAATTAAATACAATATCTAGTAATAGTATTAATTTTATTATTAAACAAGCTTGTGTTTTAGATAAGTTAAAGATAATATTATTTTATTTAAAAAAAAAATACACTCTACTCTTATTAAAATGAACTCTTCAGAATAAAAGATTTTGTCTATTATATCTATAATAAATATATATCTATTGCAATTGCTAATCCCGAAAGGGTGTTAGGGTAGGGCGGGTTACAAAAGAGGAAAGCCAGAGGGTTTATATGGGTAAC
>CAJVPU010002163.1:0-11136 GCA_910591775.1 Dentiscutata heterogama | reverse complement strand
TGTAACCCCAAGGTTGCACGGATGCCCCAGACCTGCCAGTCATGCTGGTGCGACCGTAGTTACAGGTATCCTATCCCGACTGATCGATGAAGGACAGTTGCCGTAACACAGGTAATTATTCGAATTTTCCGTCGACGGTGGGTTTTGAACTCTTGACCTGCCACTTGGTGGGGGTGACAACCTAACCACTACACTAGATCGCCACACCCCTTTGTCAAATTTCTAAAAACTAATCAGAAACATACAAAAACACGTTAGTACAAAATAAATGTGGTACTCTTGATTATGGCCTTAATGATCTTATTAAAGAAGAATCTCAAGACAAAGCAGAATCTACAGCCCAATCAACTTGCAAGAAGCCCAAACAATATGAAAATATATACAATTCAATTTGGGCTCCAAAAAACAAGTTTATAGATCAAGAACATTCTTCTTCTCCTATATATTTTTTCACAATTTGGGACCTGCCAAAAGAATTAAAGTCATCTGTAATTAAGATATACTTAAGATTTTTTGGCACAGCAACTATACTAGCATGGCAACAAAACTTTAGAACAAAAGCAATGTATATTAAAATCTTGCCAAACTCAGAACAAAGAAAAAAATCTCTAAAAGAAAGTTGGTCAATTCATTTAGAACAAAGCAAAATATACTGCACCATACCAGGCAAATTTAACATCAATGAAATAGAGACACGAAACATATACAAAAGTGTAGTTTATAACATACCAACATCAGCATATGACAGCCTTCTTCTTTGCCAGCTTAAAAAATATAAAGTTTAAGTAGTATATATTCTAAATAATCATAATGGAAACTAAAGAAAAAAGGTTTATCTATACTTCAGAACAGAAGAGGATTTATTATCAGCCCAAAATCACAACCTCTATTACTTTACTACTAAATTAGAATGGTGTACAACTACAGAAAACACAAATAGAAAAAATGCATCTGATAGTATTTTTCAATATAAAAGATCTGATAGCAATATAAACGAAAAGAAAAAACTCTTGAAGAATATGGAATTAGCAAAAGAGGAAAATATAAACAATCACAAATACTCTAATCGAGTTAACAAAAGCAAAAGGCCATGTTCTATAGATGCCAAAAGAGAAAAAGTAGAAAAACTAATAGCAACTCCAAATATCGAAGCACTACTAAAAAACCTCTAAGTAGTACAGAAAATAAACCTGCAACTAGTCCAAATAAAATAGAGTTAGAAAGGAAAAAAGACAAACAAAAAGAACTAGAAACTGGAAATAATCAAGCTAAAAACTCTACCAAGAAGATCAGATTAAACAGGTCAAATTCCAGTAAAACAAGAAATGAAAACACAATAAACCCAAGTTCACATGATGACATTCTGATCCAAATTTTAAGCAGACTACAAAAAATAGATAAAAAACAAGAGACTTTAAGCCCAAATCGCTCCTAAAGGTGCTATAGTTTCATTAACAGAAACAAACAAGCAAAACAGCTTGTCAGGGCAAATATCATTTAAGATAACTAACAATGCCCTAAATTTTGAACTAAAAATAGCATGCCACAATATTAATGAACTTAAATCAAGCAATCAGAAACTACTCCATCTTCTAAACTGGGCAAAAGAAGAGAAAATTGATATTTTAGAAGTTGTAGAAACAAATATTTCAGACAGGGAAGGCTCTTTTATTCATACACCAAATAGCACTTTTAACAGTTACTAGACGAGCTCTAGTTTAAAAAAAAAAAATGATCTGGAATAGGGGTTCTAATTGAAGAAAAAATTAAAAGTATATAGGAAACTTCAAAAAACATAGCAAATACTTATTAGAATTTAATCTAATCTCAAAGTATTTAAAGATAATTATACTTATTGTATACTTTCTACTGAACGATTCTAAGCAAATCAAACAAATACAGCAACAAGTGGTCAGTATTTACCTAGACAGAGCTAAAAATTTTAAAGTATTAATTATAGGAGATTTCAATCATATATTGGATACAGATCTAGACAAATACAGTACTAGCAGTACAGTAATATACAAAAAACTACCATTGCACAAGTAGATGACAAATCAAAACTTCATAGATACTTTTCGTTTTCTAAATTTCAAATTACAAGTTTATACCTGAACAAATAGCAATACAGCTATACAAATCGACCAAATCTGGATTTCTGAAGGCTTAGTAGAAAATCTATATAAAGCAAAAATATATGATATGAGTTTTATAACAAAAAGTGATTACAGTTTAGTAGCAGTCAAACTAAGAAGCAAAACTAACATGCAAAAGCCTACCCAAACAGTTAACCAAAACAAAAGTTTTTATATCAAATTTCTCTATAACAAAGCTACTACCGAAAACTGGAAGGACTACAAAACAGCTCTACTATACTTTTTTTAGAAAATATGCAGTCTCACTAGAGATATTAAACAGTAAAATAATACAACAAGATATCGACAATATTTGGGCTTCAATAGAATTAGGTATCTTATATGCAGCTAAGCAAAATATCCCATATAAGAAAATACAAAATGTGATAAAAAGCAAACTACTAGCAAACAAAAAAACAAAGTCACTTCTATATGAAGATACAATATGTATAAGTAAAATATACTAGAAATTTAAAAAAGTTGCAAGAGAAAATATAAACCAAAAAGTGACAATAGTGATACCAAGTAGCAAACTGCAAGAAATTAAATCTTCATTACACAAGATTAATTCTAGACACAAAACAAATATAGCCTTAGATGAATCAGCATTAATAGAAGATTGAATATCAGATATCAAGGGCTGGCTATATATTTTTAATAAAAAATAGGTAGCAGAATTAGAAAAACAAAAGAGTGGAAGAATTAAAGAGTTAATGGACTATAGATGTTTAATGATACAAGATAAACAAGGAAAGATACTCAAAAGCATTCTAGATAGGCCATACTCAAAAGCTAAAATAGATAGAATACTAGAAAAAACTTGCAACGAGTATTAGCTACACACAAATCCAAAAGAAATATTAGCAAAAACTTACACATTCTTTCAAGACCAATATAATAAAAGCAAACCAAAAATAAGCCTTCTAACTTCTGAGTAGAAAAAAATTTACGAACTACAAGAAGAAATAAATGAAGCCTGGTACACAAATTTAGAAAAAGAAATCTCGGAAGCTGAATGGCTAGATATATTAAGAGAATTTAAGAACAATATAGCTCCAGGTATAATAGGCATTGGTTATATCCTGATCAAAAAGGCAAACATAGACACTCAAAAGATCTTTAAAAAATTTGGATCTGCATGTCTAAAAACTGGAAAGATCCCAAATAGATAGAAATATAGCCAGATTTATCCAATACCAAAATCAACAGAATGGAATTATACCCTAACTACTCTCAGGCCAATTGCACTTTTAGAAACATTCTGCAAGTGTGTTACAAAGGTTCTAGCAATATGTCTATCAGAAATTTTGACAAGAAACTCAATTTCAAAAGGATCAAACTATGCAGGACTACCTAGAGACTCAACATCCAAGCCAATATACATACTAAACAGTATTATAGAAGATGCAAAAGAACAAAAAAAAGAACTATGGCTTCTTTTTCAAGACATGCAAAAAGCATTTGACTCAGTCCCTTTTTAAATGCTTAAAATAACCTTAACACGAATTAAAATCACAATTGGTTTTATTATAAATTTGTTTGAAGAAAGAAAGACTAAAGTTCTAATAGCAATTGGTCCAACAAAAAATATTATAGCATCAGATGGTATTGAGCAAGGAGAAGTCCTGTCTTCATTTATATGGAGAATCTTTTATGATCCACTCTTATATAGAATACAAAACAATAAGAGTTTAGACTACATGGTTTGCTTAAAAGAGCTGCTTAATCTATGCAACAATGAATTCAAAGAGACAAAGTACTGCCAAGCAGCTATAGCATATGCAGACGATACAACATAGATAGCCAACAGTAAAGCCTAGCTAGAAAGGGTCCTCAAAATTGCAGAAGAATTCTACGCAATAAACGATATAATAGTGAACCTAAAAAAGTCAAAGTTAATAATCTTCAATACAATAAAAAAAGCAGATAATATAAATATACTATTAGCAAGTGAAAAAGTTAAAATAGTAAAAAAGAACATATTAACAAAATTTCTGGGCATGTGGCTAAGCAGAAAAGCAAATCCCATGTTAGTCAAAAACAAAGCTAAACAGCTAGTACAATTAATCATCAAAACAAAAAGCTCTTATTAAGTCAATTAATCTATCTAAACAATATGTACCTAGTTCCTAAGCTATACTATATATTGCAACTATCGAACCTCTCCAAAAATACACTAAGGCTAATTAAAAACAAAATAGACTTACCATACTCAACAAGTAATTTTTTACTATTACATAAAAACTTAGAAGACTGCAAATTCTTATGACAAGAACTTTTAACACATTAAGTAACAGATCTTAATCATAGACTAAATAGCTCTAACCAAAATAGCCAACTTGCAAAAATACGTATTAAACAAGGATTACTTATAGCAAATATAATTGACAATAACTAGCATTTTGAGGCAAATCCAAGTTTAAATACAATTTGGAAAAACAACATAACTTGTCTAGTCCTTTACAAGGCAAAAACATTTAATATGAGCATTAAATCTACATCAAACAAATAGCTTTTTCAAGAAACAGGTCCACTAATTAAAGAAGTTATAGACACATCTAACTTTGTAAAAGCAACAAGAAATATTTATAATCTGGGTATCATCTTTCATGACCAACTTTTTGACAAAGAAGAAAAGAAACTTTTAACATAATAGCAGCTAAAAGTAGCAAAAACTAAATCTAAAGTTGGGAAAAAAGCAAAGTGGTTTATCTTTATAAAAAATGCTTTACTACAGAACCCAGAGAGTAGGGAAATTAAAAAGATCTACCAAATACCAGGCCCAAACAACCTCGTACTCTTAATACTACTTGTAACAATTTCACCAGATAAAAGGAAAAAAGAATAGATCCTAATAGATAAAGAAAACAATAAACTAGAGCCAAGAAAGATTATCAAGAAAAGTAATTATAAAATTCTCACAGAATATTGAATATCTAAAGAAAATAACATATTATCAGACTATCTAGAAATAGAAAAACTAAATAGAGTGCTATTAATAGAGCAAGAAAAAAGTTATAGTTGGATCAGCCAAAAAAAAATACGAACAGTAATTTCAAAACCAATACAAAGAAAGAACTAAAAATACATCCCCAGATATATAGATATCCTGCCAAGCAATTCTAACATACTTAAAACATCCAAACCTAGTAAAGAAGAAACAGTACTCCACAGTTTGCAGTATATTGAACACTTAGATAAGTAGCTAATAATAGATCAAGATTTCGAAATATCTCTAATAAAGTGTTTAAAAAATAGTTTAGAATTTAATACAAATAGTAGTAAAAATAGTTTTTGGGTATATACTAACAGTTCATTAAGGCATAAAAGCGATAGATGTAGTATAGGTGCTGGATGGATACAAGTAGACAAAAAACAAGAAAATCTACTATGGGAGAGTTGTGCAAAAATAGAAAATTAGCCATCATCAACAAAGCCCGAGCTTATCGCAATCTGGCAAGCTCTGTTTACTATGCCATCAAGTTGTAATATCTGTGTTTACTCAGACAGTGCAGTGGCAATTGCTGGTATCAAAAAGATTAAAAATGAGTGGAGATTTAACAAAATCTATAAAGAAAAGAACTGGGATATTTTAATTAAAATCATAGATCTTCTTAAAGCTAAAAACATTAATCTAGAGCTTAAAAAGATTAAAGATCATGGCAACAACAAATGGAATGACAAAGCAGACCTACTAGCAAAAAAAACTACTTTGTTAGCTTACTCGACAAATATTCACACAGACTGCAATACCAAAATTATATTTCCTCTCTTCTAGAATAATTACAAAGTCAAAAAATCGACCAGACTATTTCTAAAAAAGATTTTAGAAACTTGGAATAGTACTAACTAGAGACTAACAGAGACAATTCTGACTCTAGAACTTGAAACAGACAATCCCAAGTTAGACTGGCATATATACTAGAAAAGGATTAAAAAATTGAAGGGAGTTAAATGTAATATATTACAAAAGAGTAAAAAACTCGCAACACAACTGAAGTGTTTCTTGGAAAACTTACTAGTACTCAGAACTCTGGCAATGAGAAGACCAGATATTTATACAAGTGATAACTGTGTAGCTTGCAACATTGGTACATTAGAAACACAAGACCATTTAGCTATATGTACATATTACAAAATAATGTAGCAAAATATAGAGAATACAGCAATTGATTTAGCCTAGTCCAAACTCACAAAAGAAGAAAAATATTGCTGCCCAAAAAACACTCTCTTCAAGATTCTTATCAAAGACTCAGAAGCTATCAAACTAGAAAAGAGAAGGTTATGGATCAAAGGTCTAACTACTGTAGAATCGTTTAATGAAATCAGGAACCTTCTAAACTCAACAGAATTGACCTCATGTATAGTAGAACTCACAGTACACATAATGTGGAATGGTTTTTATGATTTTATATGGAGAGATAGATGCAGCAATATCGCAGAATAGAAAAAAAGACAAAATATAAGAAAGACAGACAAAAGAAAAAAGAAAGAAAAATTAACAAAACTGAGAAAGCATCTGTCTAGCAACTCAAAAGAAAAAGGAGTTAAAGTAGAAAAAAAGAAAAAAAAAAGGTAATGAAAGTAAAGAAAAGAAAAAAGACAAGATATCAGCAAAAGAGAAAAAGATACAAAAAGTTTGGAGCGATACTATTTTAAGTTGGATACAAAAGGGTAAAAACCCCTTTTGGATAAGTTCATAAAAAGAACTTTTTTTTAGCTTATTTGTAAGCCAATGCGATAGGTTGCACCTTGTACCACAAGTAACTAGATGAAGTCAGGCTCTAATTTAGTCTTAGAAAATAAAAGTATAGATATAAAATTAAATGTACTTAAAACTAAGAGGTCAAGCCATGGCAAGATCTATCAAAGAAATAAAAAAAATCAATCTTTTAAGCTATAAAAAAAATATTTAACAACTGAAAATTAAAAGCAAAGTAATCAATCAAGAAACTAAAGTCAAAGTAAAATTCAAAGATATTGCAGAACAAAGTATAAAATAAAAATTTAGATACTGTTAAAAAAGAAGCTTTGAATATAAAAAAGTAAGTAAAAAGCAAGTTAACAATGAATGATCTTTTTTTTTTACTTCTAAAATAATATGATTATAGCCTCTGTGATGTAATTTTTATGTAATAGCAATAAAAAAATTAGAAGTCACATGTGTCATATTTATAAATTATATTGTAAAAGTGAATTTATATAATTTGTCATATTTAATTGCTATATGGAGATTTTGCAGAGATTCAAATTAATTGCAAATTAAAACAAACAAACAATATATATATATACATATATACATATATACATATAGTATGTATATATATATGTGAATAATATATATAATTACATGAGGTGTACTAAGTACTCTGATATATTTTTTAGATTTTTTCTTTTCAATTTACTAGTTTTCAAATTTTTTTTTATAATAATTTATCTTTTACTAATAATTTAAGTTCTTTTTAACTAGACTAAATTTAAAAAAAAATAGTGAATTACCAAATATATTTGAAATTTATCTTTTTAATTATAAAAACTTACTAGTTAAAAGATTTGCTATCAAATAACCTGTACATAGTATTAGGGTTTCTAGAGTTCAGGTTTAGGTTCAATAAATCTAAACTGAATCTAAACCTGAACTACAAATTTTGCAGATATTTGAACCTAAACTTTGAATTTATAAACCTGAACTAAATCTGAACTTAAAGTTTTGGTTTAGTTCAGGTTTAGTTCAAGGTTTATAAACATGTTCAGATTCAATAACAAAATATAGTAAACAATAAAAATATATTTACTAAATATTTTTTTTTGTTTTTAGAATTTTTGAATTTGGAGTTTTTTAATCAAACCTTTTTTTTTTTACTAAGTAAACCATTTTCTTTACTAAATAAACCATTTTCTTTATTAAGTAAACCTTTTACAACTTCTAATAAAAGATATATATGAGTATTTTGTGAACAAAATAGCAGTTAAAACATTAAAATTAGCTTAGTAGATCACAAGATATAAGTATTTTTGTCTTTATGATTATATGTTTTCTTTTTTTTTTTTTTTTTTATTATTAATATAATGCCATAGTAAAAACTTTATTACAAAAAATCTAAATTAATCTAAAGATTAATAGTCTTCTCATTTTAGACTAAATTTGGGTAAAGGGTCAAATAAATCATTTAATCAGGCTGACAAGTTCCTCCAACTTAGCAATAGCTTTGTTAGAGAAGGTTTGGCTTTAAGAAATATTCCTATAATTAAAAATTTCTAACTATATTTGTGCTACAAAGTACCCAATATAATATTATACCTCTTATTTTCTATTTGAATACTATAATTAATTTTTTTAAAAAAATAAAATAATTCTAGCTAGGATAGATTAAAGAAAACCCTTCGGTCAGTGTTGTACATTTTGGCTATCCAAAGCCTTTTTTGACTTGTCCATATTCAAAATTGTCCAAGTGTCCAAGATTGTTCAAAGCTTGTTTAAGCTTTAATAATTAATAAATCTGTCTAAAAAATATATAACTATATATTTTTTTAGGTGCTAGATTCATTTTAATTAAAATTAAAATAGATTATCTTAATAAAATTTTAAGTAATTTTACTTTATTTAATTGTCTAAGATTGTTCAAGATTGTTCAAAGTATTGTCCAAAGCTGTTCCATGACAACACTGCCTTCAGTGATAATCATGATATTATATAAAGCATATTAGTAGAGAAAATCCTTGTAGATATTATTTTTTAATAGCATTGTATACGTTGATTAGATGAGAGTAAAATGTATTTATATTTACTTGGTTGTGAGTTAGTGGTAAGGCTATTCTAGTATGTTTAGCTTTTTGCATGATATTTTGAGCTAGTTTCTATTAATGCTATAGAGAGTTTTGTTAAGACTATATTTTTTAGTAAAACTAGTTTAGAAGATTGTTAGAGAAATTAATAAGAAACAAATCAGTTTGATTATTAAGTAAGGTTTTAATGCTATGATATATTGAATTAGAATATATTCTGAGAATAGTAAGAAGGAAATCAGATTGCATAATAGAAGAATTTGGTAAAAATAGTAAAAAAGAGATAAGAAGAATAGTAGGTGAGATGTGAAGTTAGAGTTGATGAAGTGTATTATTGGTTATATTAACAAGCGATTATTGAATATTTTCTATATTTTTAAAGCATAGAATTATATGAAGAGTATCTTCAGTTGAGGAGTATTTATAATACTTGTTTGTTGTATATAAGTTTGGATAATAGATATTAAGATTTTGTATTGTTGAGAGATTATTTGTTAGGATTTTAATATAGAATGAGTATTTAGAAGTGTTATATTCTAGTAAATTAAATATTTTGAAGGCTAGTTTTCAGTTTATATTTAAAGTATAGTTGTTAAAGAATTTAAGAGAAGTCCAAAATATAAGTTCTTTAATAATAATAATGTTTTTAATAAAAGAGCATGTTTTGAAAGTTATAATATAATTTTTTTAAAGGAAGTAGGTAGAAAAATTAAAATATGTATAGAAGATTTCAAAAATAGGTTTATCAGAGCCTTGTTTGGCTAGTATATCAGTCTGATTATGAATAGAGTTTTTTGAGTGTGATTTAACTTTAATAGAGATAATAAAAATATTTTTAGTTAATTTAATAGAGTTGATAATTGTAATTATATTCTAGTTTTTGTTTTGGATAAGTTTAGGAGATAAAAGGTTAAGTAGGTTGTTGATTGCTACTAGGTTGTCAATAAGAATAGTAATTGTAGAATTAATTGGTAGAACTAAGAGAAGAGAAATAACTATACTTAATTCAGAATAAGAGGAGTCTGGAGAGGAGTGAATTGCTATATTAAATTTAATAGATAGGTTATTTTTACAGATCCAGCCAATACTGGATTGCAAATTTGGAGTTTGAGAGTTTTTAATAGAAGCATTAGTATAAAACTAAAATCTAAATATATTTAAGTTTGTAATATTGTTATATATTTGAGTTAATAGGTTTTAATAATAAGAAGTTTTAATAATATGATAAATTAATTGTATTTCGTAAGAAAAGATATGAATTTGGGATTGTTGTGAAGTGGAGGTTGGGGTTAGGTTTAGATTAGAGGTAATTTCAGTTATAGCTATTATTTCTTTATAGTCTATTTGTAAATAGGATTTGTTAAACTTTATTTGCTTGTATGAGAGGTTTATAGAACTAAAATTAGATAAGAAGTTAGAGATTTTTATTAAGTTTGTTTGCCTAGTAGGTGTTTTATTTGTTTGCTTGATTTTGTATAAGATTATATATTGAGGATTACAGTGTCAGATAAAGATTCTATTTTGGTTGATAGAAAAGATTTGAATAAAAAAATTTGTATTTAAGAAAAATATAAGATTAGTTGTATTAATAAAGCAGTTTGTTTAAGATAAGTTAAGATATAGCTATATAGACTATAAAGAGTTGTTTTGTAATATTTGTGAGAGACAAGTAAACTATGCAGTTTGATAGTCTCTAGTTGCTTTGTTTGTTTGCAAATAAATATTATTCCAAGATAAGAGAAATTTGTTATTTGCAATTGTAATTTGTTCTATAAATAAGTTTTTGTTATTTTTAAGGCTATTAATTGTAAGGTTGTTAGGGTTTTAAGAAGTATATCATAGATTAAATATATATTTTCTGGAATAGAGGAGAAATAAATTGCAGTTTAGGGAAAAGATGAAATTGTTATATTGTTTTTGGCTAGTTGTATAAGATAAAAGAGAAAAGTATAATTGTGAGTTTTCTGATGATATAAAAGAAGTGTTTTCTTGAAAATACTAGAACACCAAATTTTTAAAAGCCAAGATTTAATTTGAGAGATACCAATTTTATTGAGAAGTGAAAAAAAATTAAAGATACATTCGATATTAGAAATACTAACTTTTTAAATAATATTGTTAAGTGTTGGTATGTTAAAGATAAGAAGATTTAGTAATAAAGTATTATTAGTATTTTTAGCAAGTAAGAATATTTTTTTTGCTTGTATAGAAAATA
>CAJVPU010002162.1:0-11137 GCA_910591775.1 Dentiscutata heterogama | reverse complement strand
TAATATCATATTTATCTGAATAAAGCTAAGTGCCGGGGACCTAAGTGGTCACCTTAATATTAAAAAAAAAAAAAAAACAAATATATAATATGCTAATTAATTGCAATATTCTTTAGCACTAATTTATTATAAATACATTTTATTAATTGCAATAAAAAATATTATTCTTCATAATTGCTATTATTATTATAATTTTCACTATCACTTATATTTGACTCTGATAAATCATTATAATTATCTTGAATCACATTTAAAGATTCAGCTTCTGATGCGAAAAAGCTTATTCAACTATTTTGAGCAACAGTATCCTAAATATATATATAAATAAAAATTTTTAAATTAATAACAACTAATATATATATATTTTCATTATTCTTTTCTTTATCATTTAAAAGCTTCTGAATCCATATATCAACAGTATCTGAATCAATTTTTGTTGAAAGGTACTCCTCATCAAAGATAACTTCAAGAACTGCTTGTGTCTAGACGGCATTAGCTTCAGTTCATTCGTCTTTAGAAACAAAGACATATTTAATAATTAAAGAAAGAAATGTGTCAAAATTTGGATTAAACAGATCATTAGGGTTATACAAATCATCATAAGCTTTCTTGGAATCCTTTTTTCAATTTTTCATTTGTACTTTCATATTATTTTTACTAAATAGTTTAATTTTACTAATTCCAAAGGTACTTCATAACCCTTCTTTGATGCATCTAATATAGTATCCTTTTTTTAATCTATTTGCTACAAGCATCTGTATACATTAAATAAAATTAATATATATTTATAATTAATGTTAATATTTATATGAGGCTTCCAAGTGAAAGTGGAATTTTGGAATCAATTATATTTTGTACTGAGTATTAATCTCTAATTAGAGATTATGCCTAGTACAAAATATAATTGATTCTGAAATCTTACTTTCACTTGGCAACATTTATATATAAAGAAAGTTGGATGAAGATAGCCTACTTCTGAATATAATTTATTATTTTACAACTTGTTATATGTAATACCTTTATCCTTTAATTGTTACAGTTGTTCTGCATATTTATCATTACTTTTCAATATATCTCGAAGTTGTTCTTTTATTTGTTCATTGCTAATTTGTATATAGTTATAGAATAACTTATATGCTAGTTGTTTGACTACATCCTAATACAGTATAGTAATATATAAAGTATATAATATATATAATGATATTAATAAACAACATTATTAATATAAATAAAAGATATCCATATCTGAAAAAAATTATTTGTCATTTTGTTTGAAAGCTTTTTCCCTTTACTCTTACTTCCATATTTATCAAATTCATTAGTATTATCAAATTTTTTTAAGATTTCTTCAAGTTGCACTTGTTGTTCTCTAATTAAGTATTTGAGCTTTGCATAGTTTCTATCAAGCTAATCAAGCTTTGCAGAATTAGTTTGTGTGATACTTAGAACCTTGGTTAAAGTACGTTAATCAAAAATAGCTTGAGCTATTAAAAAATATATATAATAGATTAAAAAATATATTATATATTTTTTTTAAAAAAAAAAAAGAAAAAAAAAATTATGAACTTGAAATTTCAGCAGTTTTTTCATATTTAGAAGTAGCAAACAGAGAAGGCTAAATGATGACTTGAGGCTATATTATATAAAATTAGATTATATTAGATAATTTTATAACTAATAGAATATATATAAAAAAAATGAAATAACCTACTTCTTTTTGAAAGTTAACATTTTTTTTTTTAGTTGGTGATGGTGATGCAATGGTTGTTGTTGAAGGTAAAGTCGATGCAGATAAAGCTGATGCAAATGAAGCTGATGCAGATGAAACTAATGTAGTTGTAACTGAAGAAATAGATGATATTGATGCAGACAACAAGGCTGATATAAGCAAAGTCAGTTTGAATAATCTATATTTATTGGCTTTTACACCTTGCTCATCTGATGGTTATCTAGAGCACTATAAAGTATTAAAGTTTGAGAAGGTATCAGAATTGGTTCTCTTGCCTTTTTTTTTATATATCATATTTTCTAAATTTAATAAAATAAAGAAATTCTTTATTTATATATTATTTACCATTGTAAGTAATTTGACTACGTAATAATAGTAAATATTAGAATTGCATAAATTAAATAATAATGCATTAACTAACATATTAATTGATTTTATTAATAATTACATCATTCTATAGTAGTAAATAAGTTATTAGTAAATTACTTATTGTTCAATGTTCTGAAAATGAAATAACATCCTTTAATTATTTTAAATATTTACTCTTTGCAATGTAGCTACAAGTTCACAGAAATTATGATTGTATTTTCATAATCTATATTTGCTAGTTAGTTGGCTCGTATATTTACGAATATGCATGTCTTATGATTTGTAATAATAAAAAAAATATATAATTTATAAAAAATATTTCTTCAATTTGCTATAATATCCCAAATTTAGATATGTTATTAAATTCTACAAACAAAAAATTATTATAGATTCTAGTAATTAATTTATCTTTTCATAACAAATTTTGTTAAGGTGTATGATATCATTTAATCAATTCTTAACAATTTAAGTAACTTTCATATTAAATAATATATTAACCTTAAATATGATTGAATCTTGATGAGATAACAGTTCTTTTTCTTAACCCTTGATATTCTTATTTAGAATAGTTTTTGATTTGCTTGTAACTTTACAGATCTATTATTATTGTTATTATAATATTTTTCTAATACCAATAGTATCTAAAAAAAGCTTTCTAAGAAGCATTTTTTTGTTTCACAAGTTGATAAATTATAATAATTATAGATTTTTTAAGCTAAAAAATAGTTTCTTTATTACATTTGATAAAATAATAAATAATATATAATGATATGCTATAAATTAATCATATTTAATTCTTAATCATTAAGTATTATATACAGTACTTTTTTAGAAAAAAAAAAATACGTTTTCTATATCCAAATTGTATAAAAAAATTTTTTCATAAAACTTCACTTAGAAACTATATAAAGGTTCATAATGATACTATTAAGACTATTTTACAGAAATTATTGAAGAAAGAAAACAAAATAAGTTTGCTTTAGATAATTAACAATCAAATAAAGGCTGATTAGCAATAAGAATTAATGAAAGCCTAATGGAAGTAGATAGAAATGATGATAAAAATAGAATAGGAATAGATAACCAACTAGATAGCCAACTTAGAGACAATGAAGATATAATAAAAATGAATAGCTAATGTAAAGGAGATGAAGAAGATAGAAAAGAAATAGATAGTCATGAAGAAGATATAATAGATAACCAACTTAGAGGCAACAAAGGTCAACTAGAAATAGATAATAGACATGATGGCAAAGATAATTTCTGAGTAAATAACTAGCAAGAATATCAACCAGAAAGTTGAACAAAGGATATTTTAGAAAGAGAGACAGAAGAAATAAATGATCAAGTAATAGTAAATATAGTGTAAATATATATATAGTCGAAGTTGTATAAACAATAAGAACAATAAGCTATTGTTTGTATAACTTTCTATATATAACAAATAAACTTTATTTTATTTATATTAGAGTTAATACTTGGATCCGGATTTAATCTGTATTGTCACAATAATTTTTGAAACAAATTCTGAGTAGAATATGCCTGCATATTTAAATCCAGATCCAAGTATTAACTCTAATATATATATCATTTTTTTATATTAAAAATCACTTGTTTTTTTTATTGTTATATATAATTAATTAAAAAAAAAAAGAAAAAAATAATAATAATAATAATAATAATAATAATGAAGGAGACACTTTAATTAAAGAAAAAATTTTTAAAGGAATATCAGTGTGTTTATATACATATGTACATAATTAATTATATGTATATAATTAACTTGTTATATATATATATATATTAGGAAGAACATTTATTACTTGATGTAGAGCTGTCTTTAATTTTGAGTCACTTGATATTACTATATCAATACATAATGAAGACTCTAACTTTTCAAGCAATAAATTTGGCAATTTTATAAAATTGCTTATTAAATGGAATCTGTAGATACATGCAAGAATAAAATATTTAAGTTTGCAAAAAAAATATCTGATAATAAAGTAGTATTACTTACTTTAGTAAAACAAGGCCTTCAGTTTTTAGATCAAATAATAGTGCCACATGCCTCTTTTAAAAAAGTACCTATTATAATTTATAAAGAAGAAACATATTATCTTAACTATTATTCAATCTTTGATGCTATCAAAGAATTGTTGAATAATGAAAATATAATTAAACATTGCATTTTTAAATTTACTCCAGCATATCATAAAGAAAAAAGGATTTATCATGAGCAATATAGTAGTGACTGGTGAGAAAGAGCAGCAAAATCTATCCCAAAAGATGCAAATATTTTATCATTAATTCTTTACTCTAATACAACAATATGTGACCAATTTGGTAAAGCAAACAAGCATCTTGTTTATTTAATATTAGGAAATATACCAAATTGGCTTTATAATTTATTTGATTTTAAAGTCCTCTTGGGCTACCTCCTACTATTAAAAGCAAAAACAATATCTCAAAAAAAATCAAAAACTTTTATATTTGCTAAACAATCTCTATATCTTTATGCATTAGATATTATGCTAGAACCGCTACTTGATTATAAAGAAAATGGATTTGATCTTAAAACAGACTATGGCAATCTCTGGTGTTATCTATTTATATTAACATTAATAGGAAATCTTCCAGAGCATTCATCATTAACATTGATATATAATTCAGTTAACTATAAAAATCCCTGTTATAAATGTCTAGTATTAAATGAGAAGTTAAATAACATTAAGTTGAGTAATAGTCAAATGATATTGAGAACTCCAAATTCAATGAAAAATATTGTGAAACAAGAACTTGCGCATCAATTTTTTTTATATAATATAGAAAATACACTTTGGAAATATCCATAAGTGTTTATTTAAATTTGACAAATAGACTTAAAATATGTTGAATAGCATTATTTAACAATCTACTATTCAATATTATTATTTGTGAAGCTATAAGGTAATGTTAAATAGTAGGTTGTTAATAGCATATCGAATAGTATTCAAAAAATACTATTCAATATATATATATTAATTTTTTACCAGTAATATATATTTATTTATTTATTTTTTTTTAATATTTTATTAAGCCAACTAGATATTTACTTAGCTACTGTTTCAGATAAAATGCATCATTTAGATCTAGGGCTGTTTAATTATCAGATAGTTTATACAAGGGAAATGCTAAAGGACTTTTGCAATTAAGCTGCAATTAATGAGCTTGATCAGCACCTATCGAATATTCAAAGGTTCCCAGGATTAAAAATATTTAGTGAGAGTCTAAAAACATTAAACAATTTATAGTCAATAAGTATTGTAATATAATGAAAGTATTTTTATTTATTGTTGAGGATTTAATTATAAAACATTACAAAGCTTCAATAGAAGCAAGTGTTGCAAAGCATTATGATAATATATTAGTTGATATTTATTACCAATGGAATAAAATATATTTATTTTGCCAAAAAGAATTTTTTCTTGAATCAGATCTTTTAAAGCTTAAAGTATGAATTTTATATTAATTAATAAATATATAATTATCTATATCGATATATAACAAATAATTTAATTTATTTCTAGAATTTGATTATGCATTAGGCAAAGTTGTTTTTAAAACTTTTTATAAAGTATTCACTTTCACAACTTAGACTATCCAAGTTACATAATTGGTGCTATTATATAATTGTAGCAATAAAGGAATATGACACAATTAACGGATTTATAGCAGAAACTTATAAAACTCTGCATAAAGACTATGTAAAAAAACTATATAAAGCTAGCAATAAATGTGATGCAACTGAACAAATAATTTAAGCAGTTAGTATCATTTACTAGTTAAAATCAAAAACTTTATATTAAATATGTATAATCTAAATGCTATTAATATACTATTTAATATTATTATATGACTTTACGGATGTATATATTCATGATAATAATTTTTTTTTTTTTTAATATTAAGGTGACCACTTAGGCCCCCAGCACTTGGCTTTATTCAGATAAATACGATATTACATCAATTTTCATGAGGATACAACTAGCCACACGTGTACTTTTGGTACCTAATTTAAGTAGTCCGCCTGGGTTCTACACTAGCCGCCATACCTGCAACCTAACTAGGAGATTACCTATTTAAGCTCTCTGATTATTACTAATGAGAGTACGACTAGCCATACATGCAACTTTTGGTTGTCTATTTAAGTAGTCTGCCCTAGGCTCCACACTAGCTACCATATTTGTATCCCAACTATGGGGATACTCATTTAAACCCTCTGGTCACAACTGCCATCTATTTCTAAGCTAACCAAGGTGTAACTCATTATTCATGTATTAGATTTTGCAATTTTGTATTTTGATTTGTTTGATTTGTTTTATTTATTTAACTAGTATCTTATTTAATAAAAAAAAAACTTTTTGCTACCAACAACTTGTAGATTAATAAAAAACTATTAACAATATTGTAAATTTATATTAATTGTTCAAAAGACATTATAGAAGAGTTATACAATAATAACCTGGTTGTGTGTATATTTACAAATTAAGAGTTTTAATTAGTTGATCTGATAAAAACTAATATTTGCTTTAAAAAATATCTATTGTTAGACTAATCTGTAATAAGTTTTTCAGATTTTAAATAGCTTCCATTTATCTAGTATATATATTGTATTTCAGATTGATTCTTGTATCAAATCTAATTTAATATATATTAGATACCAATTTTCAAATGATATATGTTATTTGTCAATTAGTTATCTAATATGTATAGATTGTAGTTTGATTCAAGATCCTCAAAAATCTAATTTTTTTTAAAAAAAAAACAATATTGATATATTTGTTTATCTTTGAAATCATCATTGGTGTTATTATATTTTAAGTTACTACTAGTATTATTGTATTTAAAGCTATTGTTGTTATTGCTGAAGTTGTTACTTTTAGAAACATTGTTAGAGTTATTACTTTTGAGTTTTATATAAGTTTATTTATTACTTTACTGTTAGTTTATTGTAGTTCTTTTATCATTTTATAGTAAATTTTTTATTGTTTATAGTAAATTTCTCTATTATTTTATAGTAAAACTTTTAGTATTTAAAGGTAGTTTTTTGTTATTTTACAATAAGCCTTTTTGTTATTAAGTCTTTTGTTATTTTATAGCATAATAAGTTTTTTATTATTTATAATATAGTAGTCTTTTGTAGTTTTATAGTAAATTTTTTTATCATTCAACAATAGGTGTTTATTATTTTAAAATAAGTTCTTTCATCATTTCAAGGTAGATTTTTTATCATTTATAGTAAGCTCTTTATTATTTTATAGTAAATTTTTTCATTGTTTTATAGTGGATTTACTATTATTTATAAAATAATAAATCTTTTGTCAATTTATATATTTTTTTGTTGTTTTACAATAAGTTTTTTTGTAGTTTTTTTGTTAGTTTATAGTAAGTTTTTTTTATTATTTCATAATGAATTTTTTCATCACTTTATAGTAGTTTTTAAAGTAACTTTGCAATAGTTTTTTATATCATTTTGTAATAGTAAAACTAATAGCTATTAGAATTAAAGTTAGAGTAGTATTAGTTTAATATTGTTGTATAATGTTTATTGTATAATAATTTAATTATATTGTTACATAATGATTCAATTATATTTATTTATTTATTTTTTTTTGGCAATCCTGCTTTTATTAATTAAAGAATACATATAATATTATACAAAGGTTTTAAACTATTGCTCTCAACTCTTCTTTTTTTATAATAAAAACTCACTCAGCTGCCTTAAAGATGCCCAAATGCGATCTGCTACAATAATATATTCTCTTCCTTACAGGGTTCTAACTTTCTAAAACTGATTTGCAAGATCAACAAAAGCCTGTTATTAGCTTGTCAAGATTGCTGAATTTCTCCTTTCTTAAAACTTTTCCCATCTAAATCTGGCAAAAAAGTTAATTTCTTACTTTTACAAAAAAACAAACCAAGTACCATATTTACAAAAGAAATAAAACAAATTTAGAAGAGAAAAAAAAAAACAAAAAGAAACCTAAATTGCTATTCAAATATAATTGAAAAAAGATAAAAAAAGTATAAAAAAAGAGAAACATGTCAACCAAAATAGCACTATTATAACCTGTGCCAAGGTTTAAAAAATTATATACTAATGCAATATTTGTATATCTCTAGTATAAAGCTTCGCCTTAATATGTATAAGTTTTTTTCTGATTATATGACCATTTTCAGATATTCCTTTAACCAAGGGTCTAGACCCATGGAGTAGTGCCATATTCATTCATAAACAAAACACGTGGTTGCAATCTACCAGGTTGTCTGAATTTGAAAGAGATAAACAATGCCAATCTTTTGGCAGGGGTAAGCTGTTTTGCCTACTTTTTTTGAAAATTTTGTTAAAAGTACAAGTGGGTAATAGTAAATAGTATAGATCTAGTACTTTTTTTTAGAGAAAGTATGTATTTCTTCAAAAGTAATAAAACAAGTAGGTCTGAGCATATTGCTATTCATCTTTTTAGTAAGTGATAAACTCTGAACTTGTTAGCAAGTAGCATATGAGAACTACTTCTAAATAACAAGTGCTGTTCCTACAGTAAGTGATAAGCTCTAAACCTATTAGCAGATAGCATATAAGAACTATCTCTAAATAATAGGTGCTGGTTTATAGTTTTTGTCAGTCTTATGTTCTTATTCTCAAATATATTTTACTGTTTTTGTTGAAATTTTGGTTTTGAAAAGTTGGTTTGAGAAATTGTCAGAAAGAGTTTATACAAATTCAATTATATTTAAAAAATAAAATAAATCTATATTATAATATCATATAGTATTTATCATACTAGCTATAGTTATAAATATTAATCTATATTTTAAAGAATCAAATAAAAATTTTATTAATAATTAAATATATAATCTCAATAGTATATTAGTTTATAACTAATATATCTTAAATTATAGCTTATACATATTAGATAACTAATTAATATATAATATATATTATTTAAAAATTAGTATCTAATATGTATTAGATTAGATCTGATACAAGATTGATCTGAGGCACAATATATATAATTATTTTAACAAAAATATAAAGTTAAAAACTATTGTATTTATTAAATATAATTTGTTTTAAATATAATAATTTCAAAAATATAATTTTTTAAAATATTTATATAGTATATTTTTAATATATAGTATAAGAGTATAATATATATATATATATATATTTTATTATTAAGGTAGCTTCTTTGGCCAGAGACTGTTTTATTAAGTATTTAAAACTTATTACAATTATAATAAAAATACAATTAGCTACATGTGCACTTTTGGTACCTAATTTAAATAGTTTGTCTAAAGGTTTTACACTAATTGCTATATCTGTAACCCAACTATGGAGTTATTTATTTAAACTTTCTGGTCACAACTCAAAGCCCTAATATCTAACCTAAGTATAACTTACTATTTATATATATATATTGTGATATCTCTAGTTTTTAGCATCTATCTTAGAACTCTTTTTAGCTTATTCTTAAAATAAACCTAGTACTGTATATTATGTTCTATATATAGTATATATTTATTTGATAATATTTATCCTAATTAGTACATATTGTCTGCCACCATTATGTTTATATTTCATGCCACTTTTTGGGGTACTGCTATAACACAATCTGTATTTTAAGTACAACTTTTCTAATTAGTCCTCCTATTACTTATTTCTCACATCTTATAAGGTTCATAACTCCAGTATTCACATTTGTACCCATACTTTGGTTTTTAGTTTTTCAATCCAGATAGCCTAGAAGGATTGGTTTACTCAGATCTGAGGGTTCCAATCTCAGGTCTAAAGATCTTCTAATCTTTGGTACAAGCTTTTGTAATACAAGTTCTTTTCTTCTAGGATCTTATTCTAAGAACTTTTACTAAATATCTAGTACTAAAATAACTAATAAATATATATCTAGTGCAGCTTTAATAACCCTATTAGCCTGGTTGGTAGATTCTTTTGCTCAAAGATCTTTGTTATCTGAATTTCTATTTCTAGACTACTTTTGTAGTACTGTTGAAAGCTACTAATCTTTACTTGGGATTTTTCACAACTTGGAGTTTCTTAAGCCAGTTTCAGATCTCTAAGTTCTATATATAGGTACTTTTAATATTTTTTATTTTTTTAGAAAGCTTATCATAGGTTTGCACTATTTATACCAATTTGCATTCCTTTACACAATAATACGAATATTTCTAGAAGCTTCTAGCATCTAAGAGAATTGATAACCTTAGTAACAGGTTATAAACCCAACCCAATTTAAGAAATCTATTACCATAATACAAATATTTTTGTCTGAAATATCACTAGTAGGTTTCAAACTTGATATCATAGTCAAGCTAGCTTAGAAAATATAACAACTCTACCACTTTACTAAGTTATCATACCTTGTATAAAATATATATTATTAAAAATATAAAAATATAAAATTTATAATATTAAATATAATAAGAAAAGTAACAAAAATCAGATAATTTTTTAAAAAAGGAAATATAAAAAAAGTTAAAATTATATATAAAGACCTAATTAGATATATATATAATAAAAAAGAAGTATATTTTTAATAAAAACAAATTAGATATTGCTTTAATATAAAAAATAAATTTAATAAAATTTTATTATAAACTAATAATTTAGTATTTCTAACAATTGAGGTGTGACTATCTAGTGTAGTGGTTAGGTTGTCACCCTCACCAAGTGGCAGGTTAAGAGTTCGAAACCTACCGTCAACGGAAAATTCGAATAATTACTTGTGTTACGGCAACTGTCCTTCATCGATCAGTTGGGATAGGATACCTATAACTATGGTCGCACCAGCAAGACTGGCAGGTCTGGGGCATCTGTGCAACCTTGGGGTTACATGGAGAAATGCAAACTGGCATCGGGCGGTGCAAACACTAGATAAGTCCCTAGGCCGTGTAAATCTGTAGAACTGGGAGGACCGAAGCCCATTTGGGAAGACCCGAGTAGAGAGGTAGCACAGATCTTCGACGGTACTACTGTAAAGG
>CAJVPU010002161.1:0-11138 GCA_910591775.1 Dentiscutata heterogama | reverse complement strand
GCAAAATTTTATTAACACAACTACCTTTGTGTCTTAAGTAAAAAAAGATCCTAGCCTTATTCTAAATTAATTTATGTAAAAAAATCTATTTTGAAAAAATTGTTATTTTCAGTCCTTTTTCCAGCACCTAGCCCATGTGTTACAATATTTATACTTATTAAGAAATTTTTATATATAATAGATAAGAGAAATTTGATTGGTTGATTAATATATCAGGTGTGGGTGGGTGGAGGTAGCCTTTTAGTAAAGTTAAATCATCTGATTTCTGTCAGCTCCCTTAGCATAGGTAGTATCAACAACTTTAAGGTAGCATTAGAATCTTGTTTGGGAAGATGACCAGGTGGTAACTAGAATTGGAGTAGTGAGAAAAGTAGTAAACACAAAGAGATTTGTAGTAAAGAATTGGCCTTACCAGATTTGAAACATCTCTGATACTATGTAAAATTATTTCTTAAAAAGAGGCTGAAGCATGGATATATGTATATGTTAAGACTTAACAAAGCTCTGAACATACCTATATGCTATATGAAAGTCTTTGGATATTACAAGGGCCTGGGACCATCAAAACTAGTATAGCTAGTACAAGTGTATACAGTATATAATCGGGGCTACAACTGCTAAAAATCACTATAAAAAGAAAATGATGATGTATTTGTTATGAACCTCTGAGCTTTATAATATTATTCAACTATAAAAGGCTCTAGAAGTACAGAGTAACTTGTTATAAAACATGCCTAGGCATCTTACTATTATAAAGAGAAATATAGCTATTCATACAATTACTGAATTTGATATATTAAGACCTGGGTCCTAAAAGTCACAGGAAAGTTGGTAGTTGTAGCAATATGCAGACTTGAGATACTTACCCAATGTGATAGAGGCAGCTGCATAGCTCAAAATACAAACCCCAACAAGTATATCAAGTAAAGATACAAACTAGGCATACCAAATTGGAAGCAAAAAGCATCTACCTGAAGTATTAATATACTAATTTAGAAGTTAAGATAGTAGGTAAAGTAGGTGAAGCAAAGAACATGTAAAAGTTAATTAGAAACAAGTAAGAATATACAAAATCCAGATCAATTACATATATGGGAATGTTGATGGCTCTAGTAGGTTTTGGCTATGGATAAATAGTTTGTATATCTAAAATCCTAGTCTCAATACTAATATATAATATGTATATGTTTATAGCACTACTATATATCAATTCACTTAAGTATTAATAAAAGTTTGGGGTAAATGCTATATCCAGGATATTTCTCTAAATATTAAAAATATATATATATACAGTATTGGCAATTTTTAATAACCAACCAATTTTTTTGGCCTTTGGTTAGCCAATTAGCCAATAGCCAACTGGCTAATAGCCAAACTTTAACCAAAGTTTCTAACTTTTACAAAATTAACCAATCATATTCCTAGCCTTGCTATATAAAATATTTGGCCATTTTGGCCAGCATGATGGAAGTTGGTTTTTATTGGTTGTTTATTTTCTATTGAAAAGTACTGTTATGCAAACTTTTTATATTGGTTTACAATAGAAAATTCAATTCGAATTGGAACAAGTCAAAAATTTTTATAATTAAGGTTACTTAAAATTTCGCCAGATTGTTTTTTAGAAGTATAGCTTTTACATAAACGTTTAGGATCAAGTGAGATCAAGTTTTCCACCAACTTTTACTAGAAGCGATTCTGATAATGCCAGTATAATACCAATATGTAATACAAAGAAATTACATTAAATTTTTGGCATTTTAAAATGAAACATCTACAGTTTTTTTGATTAAAAGTTTCTAACTTCATGTGAGCAAGTTATAAAGTATTAAATATTATCAATCGGTCAATCGGTTTTACAAAAAACTATAAAGGGGCATTGCGAGATAATGTGCGGTTAATCTTTAGTTTTAACCAATCAAAATTTATTATTTATAAAATGTCAATCATTTTTTTGGCCAATCAAACCAAATTTCCATCATGCTATTTTGGCCAAATAATTTTCTTGTCTTTTTTGGCTATTAGCTACAGCTATTGGCCATGGCCAATGGCCGGCCAAGTGGCCAAGTGATAACACTGTATATATATATTAGCAATAAAAAAATAGTATAATTATTATACTCAAAATTATGAAATTTGAGTTTAAAAATAGAGTAATTTTAAAAATCAAAATTTGATCAATAATTATAGTAATAATAAATTTTTTAAAATTTTATGAAATAGAGAAATTTTTAAACTTTTAAATGAATATATATTTATTTAATTCTAATTGAAAGTTGATTTTTTAAAATTTTTTTTTGAGTGAGAAAAAAATTTTGTCACCTCCTTTATTTAGACCCTTAATGCTTTATTAGTATTGAACATAATACTTAGTATAGGCTAGGCTATATTATATCTATATTGTAAAAGTACAACTATCTATATATACAACTTTTGATTGCAAGAGTGTGGCAACTTAGTGAAGTGGTGGAGTTGTTGCACCCCCAGATGGCAGGTCTAAAGTTTGATTTTTACAGATGATGTTTTCGAAAAATAGCTTTGTAATATAGTTAACAGCTATTCAATGATCGGTAAGATCTAGAAATCTGTAATCTCGGTCATACTATCTAGAATAGAAGCCTTGGCGTAATAAATCTGAGATACCAGAAGAACTGAAAACACATTTGGCAAGTTTCGAGTTAGGAGGTAGTGCAATCTTCAACAGTACTATAGGAGGACCGAATTTGGAACCGGAGATCAAGATTAGAGAACCAAGCGACCAGGTTTTTAAGTGGGGGCATACTAGCTAAACTATCAGGTTGCCAAAACCAGAGGAAAAGGACATGTGCTCTGGAAGCATGTACCAAGAGAAGGAAAACCATATAGATACCTAAAGTCTAGGTGAACTGACCTTTCCGGGTTGCCAGCTAGAAGTAAGAAAGAGACCGATAAAGAATCTGGAAAAGAAGGAAAGTTCGAATGTGGGTGCTGGGGTTGTGCAAACCCAAATACAAAGGCAAGAAGTAAATAACAACTACTAAAATAGGAAGGTTGTGGTTTGAGATACGAATCGGGTTACAGCAGTATTCTAAAAGATAGTTTGAGACATGAACTTGGTGGTAGCAACACAACAGGTACTAGATTAAGAAGAAGTTACTAAATATGCAGGTGAATACATGTGTGAAACATGTACCACTTTGTTAGGTTTATCTTGAGGATAAAGTAGTCCTAGATAGGGTGTGAAATCTATAGGTGTTGCAAAATCTAGTATATAAATAGTGAATTACATCTTGGTTAGGTAAGAAATGACGGGTCAGTTGTGACCAGAAAGTTTAAATAAGTAATCCTCTAGTTGGATTGCAGGTATGGTAGCTAGTGTAGAACCTTGGGCAAACTACTTAAATAAGTAACCAAAAGTTGCAAGTATGGGTATATGCTTCTAAAACATATGTTTTTTTTCTCCAATGTGACTCTGGTAGCTAGATTGATAGATTCCCTTATTACAAAATCTTGTTGGCCAATTCTACTAATTCTTTAGTTCAACCTTAATCTATTTTATAACATTATTAAAAATTCTTATTACTTCTTTACTTAGGTTTTGCCAAACCAAACTAGTTCTAAATCTTCAAGTCCTCTCTGTTAGTTTTATATAATTTTAGAAGTTTTATTATAGGTTTGCACTGCCTAAACTAGTTTGTATTTCTCTGTATAACACAATTGCTTTTAGAATCTTCCAGTACTCAAGATGTATTGGTATGACTGGAATTATAAATAATAAAACCCAATTTATTAATAAAGATCTGTTACTATGTTATAAGTATTTTTGTTTGAATCGTTCCTAGTAGGATTCAAACTCGGTATTATAATCAAGCTAGCTTGAGAGTACAACAACTCTACAACTACTTTAAGTTACTACACCTATACCAAAATTATAGTTTAAACTAGAAGTACTAAATTTGTAAAATAATTTTTTTAAAAATTATTTGTTTATAAGTAATAAATATTTTTATATTTTATATATAAAATTTAAATATTTTTTTTATTTTTTTTATTTATTTTTTTTTAAGTATTAAAGTGACTTCTTAAGTTGGTGAGTTTTTATTAAATAACTTATAAGTATTATATATTATAACAAAAGTATATCAAGCCACACTTGCACTTTTGGTGCCTAATTTAAGTAGTCTACCTAAAGGTTCTACACTATCTGCTATACCTACAACCCAACTATAGAGTTATCTATTTAAACTTTCTGATCACAACATACTATCTATTTTTATTTAACACAGATGTAACTCATCTATTTTATATATAGATTTTTGCAATACTACTATATTACCAACCACTCTAAAACTAATTTATCCTCAAAGTAAACCTAACAGAGTAGTACTTGTCTTATATATATATTTATCTATGTGTTCGATAACCTTTTTTTAACTTATATTTGTTGTGCTGCTACTATCAGGCAGTGTTGTACATAGAACATGTCCACACTATGTAAAATGTCAATGTTTAAGATTGTCTAAAATTGTCCAAGCCTATGTCCCATATTTAAATAATCAATAATATAATATAAAAAAATATATAATTATATATATTTTTAGATGCTAGACTCATTTATAAAAAAATTAAAATAGATTATCTTAATAAAATTTTGAGTAATTTTAATTTAAAAAAATATTCAAAATTGTCCAAAATTGTCCCATATACAACACTGCTATCAGGTTTGTATTTCAAGTCACCTTTTAGAATACTGTTATAACCTAGTCTATATCTCAAGCCACAATCTTTCTAGTTAGTCTTTGATTACTTACTTTTTGCTCTTGTGGGTTTATACAGCCCCAGTATCTATATTCAGACTTTTTTTTTTCCTCAGATTTTTTACTGATCTCTCTCTTACTTCTAGCTAGCAACCTAGAAAGGTTGGTTTGCCTAGGCTTTAGGTGCTTTATGGTTACCCTTCTCATGATATATACTTCCAAAGCATATATACTTTTTTTCTAGTTAGTGATCTGGCAGTTTGGCTAGTGTGTTCTCTTACTTAAGAACCTAGTTGTTTGGTTTTCTAGTCTCAGTTCCTGATTTCAAATTTGGTCTTCCTGTAGCACTATCAAAAGTCATGTTATCTCCCAACTCAGGACTTGTCAAACGGGTTTTTGATTATTCTAGTTCTTTAGATTTATTGTGCCAAAGCTTCTATTCAAGATGGTGTTACCAAGATTACAGATTAGAATCTAACCAATTGGTGATAACCATTAACCATATTATAGAGCTAATTTTCAAAATTATTATCTGTGAGATTTGAACTTTAAACTTGCTATCTGGAGATACAACAACTCTATCACTTCATTAAGTCACCACATCTATATAAAATTTAAATATTTTTGCTATTCTATATTATATAATAATAATAATTTTTTTTAGTATTAAAGATGTTTTTTTTGGCTATAACTTTTTTATTAGAAGTTTTAGTTATAACAAAGATATAACTAGCTATATATATAACTTTTAATTATCTATTTTAAATAATTTGTCTAGGTTCTACACTAATTACTATACTTTCAATCTAACTAGAGATTATCTATTTAAACTTTTTAGTTTTACAAATAAACGTACAACCAGCTATATATATAACTTTTGATTGTCTATTTAAGTAGTCTGCTCTAAATTCTATACTAGCTACTATATCTGCAACTTAACTATTTATAGTTGTTTTAATCCTGGTATATACTTCCATAGTATATATATATCTTTTTTTTTTAGTTTATACTCTAGCAATCTTAGTTAGTTTTCTTTATAAAAGTATTTTGTATTTTTATTTTCAAAAGTTTTTTTTGTCTTTATTTCTAGTTCAAGTATTTATTTTTAGTTTTAGCTTTTTTTATACAGTCGAACCTCTATAATTGCACCCCCTTGAAACCATAAAACAAATTTTTAAAAATGTTTATTTAGAAAGGGTGTATATTTATTAAGAGTATTTTTACTATGTTTTTATATATTTGAAACCAGGCCAAGCTGTCTATTTAGAGAGAATTTATATATATGTGCAATTATAAAGGGTGCAATTATGGAGGTTTGACTATAATATTGTTAAAAGTTTGTATTATCTCTTTATTTAGATCTTTTTAAGCTAGTTTTCAATCTTTTAATCTTTTTTTAGTTTTTTATAGTTTTAGAAAGATTATTATGAGTTTGTATTGCCTATTATGGTTTGTATTTTTTTTTATAACTCCAGTATCATACAGATACTTTTTAATATCACACAAATACTTCTAGAACCTTCTGATATAGAAATATACTATATTAGCAAATTTAATAATATGTAATATTGTGCAATAAATTATGTAACATAAAAATGCTATAGTATAAGTATATATTATTAGGCAAAAATTGTTAAATAACAGCAATTTGGCAAATAAGTACATGTTGCTTTGTGGTAGTGATACAAATTGTCAAAAATTTTGCAATTGATTAGTTGTCAACTAAACAATTATTCGATTTTTAATCGATTTTTGTTTGATTTTTATTCGATTTTAATATAAGCTGCCAAAAAATTTTCAATCGATTAATCGATTAGTTGTCAACTAATCGATTTTTCAATTTTTGATTTGTATCACTACTTTGCAGTACGTGTAGCCAATTATTTGCCAAATTACCATATTTAATAGTTTGCTCAATAATAGTGTTATCTAGAAATTTATGATCATGATTGGTAAAGAGTCGCTTGCTAAGTTTTATTTTTTAAATATTGGAATAATATAATTATATTATAATACATGAAAAAAATAACAGAAAAAATTTTTTTCATAATTATATGAGTTTGCTAGATAATACAATATATTGTGCAATATTGTAAATATATAATTATAGAATATTATATAATATTATTATACAATATTACACAAGATATTTTAAAATATTTCAAAATAATTATAAGTAATTAATTATATAACAATTAATATCATTTGCAGTTTCAGCATAACAAATTTTATATTGCATGATCCAATATTGATATTATCATGCAATTATGATTATGATTTACAAATTATTATTTTTAATTCAAGATTGTTAGGCTTATGTAATAACAAAAAATAATAAAGAAAAAAATTTGTAATTGAATTTAATATAACTTTGTCACATTAGTATTACCTAATTATGATTTTTTTTTTTTTTTTTAACTTTGGCAATCTTGCTAACACTTTATTAGGCTTTGTAAATTTTAATATATTGAATACAAAATTTTCAAGTAGTTAATCTACTTAACACCTAACTTACAAATATCAACTTATTTGGTTGTTTAAAAAGTACCTATATATGATTTGCTATAACAAGTATTTACCTCTTTATTAATTAACTTTGTTTTAGACTAACTAATATATTAAAAGATAGCACTTGTGGTTTATTAAGACTGCTTATTTTCCTTTCAAATTTTTTTTTTTTTTAAGAGACATGAGACAAAAAGGGTAAAATTCATAAAAGTAAGAGATAAAAATAAAAGAAAAAAGAAAAACAAAAAAGAAAAAAAAATACAGATTTTGAAAAAAGAAAAACAAAAAAGAAGTAAAAACAGTATTGATAATACATTTATACCTGTGTCAAGGCCTAAAAAATTATATACTAATTGCAACTTTTAATATATCTTGGTTATAAAGTTTTATTTTATTTTTAGAATCCCATTTTAGATACTTTACTAGAGTTGGATATCTTCTAAAAGAAGTACTATTCTCTTTCTCATATCATAGCACTATAATAATAAACAAAACAAATACATAGTTGCATTCTACTAAATTTGTCTAAATTAGGTAAGTGTAAACAATGCCAATCTTTTGAAGAGGGTAAACCAAAATATATACTTTTTTGAAAATTTTAGTAAAATTAACAAATAATAAAAAAGAAAAAAAATATAGATATATCTGGAGCTACTTACAGGAGTGTGAGTTTTTATCTATTAAAATCAACTATCTACTAGAGCCTATGTAGTATTAAATCTTTTTAATAAGTGATAAACTCTAAACTTGTCAGTAGGTAGTATATAAGAACTATTTCTAAATGACAAATGCCATACTTGCAATAAGTAATAAACTCTAAAGCTATTAGCAGATAGTGTATAAGAACTATCATTAAATAACAGCTACCAACTTATAGTCCTGTTTCTTATATTTTATATTCAAACTTTTTAGATTTTATACTAGTTTATTGTATTTTTTCTTAGTAAAATGCTTTTTAGAAAATATAGTCCAAGTAATTATTAAAAAGAGTAATGCCCAATCATGATTAAAGATTAGTAATCATATAAATATATATAATTGTTTTTTTATTTTTGTATTTTTATTATTTTTTCTTTGTTGTAAAATAGATTTTTAAAATAAACCTTTGGTATTTTTTCTAGTTTCTGGTGTCTTGCTAGTAAATTGTCTTGTAGTATTTCTTTGTAATATTTCTTCTAGTTCTTTAGCTTTTCTGATAAGTTGTTTTGTATTTGTTAATAAATTGTTTTGTAGTATTTTTTTTGGTTCTTTGGCATTTTACTAGTAAATTGTTTTGTGGTTGCTTCTTTAGGTAGTTTTATACTAACCTTTTTTTTTCTTTTTTTAGAATTTCTCTTCAGCATTTGTCAATAAATTATCTTGTAGAATTTTTTCTAGTTCTTTAATGTTTTTTAATAAATTATTTTATGGTATTTCTTCTAGTCTTTAGTATCTTGCTGATGAATTGTCTTGCAGTATTTTTTTATGGTATTTCTTCTAGTTCTTTAGCATTTTCTAGTAAGTTGTTTGGCATTTGCTAGTAAATTGTCCTGTAGTATTTCTTTTGGTCTTTTGGTATTTTACTAGTAAATTGTCTTGTAATTGCTTTTTTGAATAGTTTTATACTACTCTTTTTTTTTTTTCTTTTTTTTTAAAATTTCACTTTAGCATTTTCAATGAATTTTTTTGTGAAATTTCTTCTGGTTCTTTGGCATTTTTGGTAAGTTGTCTTGCAGTATTTTTTGTAATATTTCTTCTAGTCCTTTAGCATTTTCTAGCAAGTTGTTTGTATTTGCTATGAATTGTCTTGTGTTATTTCTTCTGGTTTTTCAGCATTTTACTAGTAAATTATCTTGTAGTTACTTCTTTTGGTAGTTTTACACTACCTTTTTTTTTTTTTTTTTTTAGAATTTCTCTTTGGCATTTGTCAATAAATTGTCTTGTAGAATTTCTTCTAGTCTTTTAATATTTTTTGGTATGATATTTCTTCTAGTCTTTGGTGTCTTGCTAGTAAATTGTTTTGCAGTATTTTTTTGTAGTATTTTTTCTAGTCCTTTAGCATTTTTTGGTAAGTTGTTTAGTATTTGCTGATGAATTGTCTTGTAGTATTTTTTCTGGTCTTTTGGTATTTTACTAATGAATTTTCTTGTAGTTGCTTTTTTGAATAGTTTTATACTATCTTTTATTTTCTTTTTTTAGAATTTTACATCAGTATTTTCAATAAATTGTCTTGTAGAATTTTTTCTAATTCTTTAGCATTTTTTGGTAAATAGTTTTGCAGTATTTCTTCTAATCTTTGGATCTTGCTGGTGAATTGTTTTGCAGTATTTTTTTATAGAAATTCTTCTGATCCTTTAGTGTTTTCTGGTAAGTTGTTTAGTGGTTGCTAGTAAATTATCTTGTGATATTTTTTCTGGTCTTTTGGCATTTTACTAATAAATTGTCTTGTAGTTGCTTTTTTAGATAGTTTTATACTACCCTTTTTTTTCTTTTTTTAGAATTTTTCTTTAGCATTTTTAATGAATTGTCTTGTAGTTGCTTCTTTGGGTAGTTTTATACTACACTTTTTTCTTTTTTTAGAATTTCTCTTTGATATTTTTAATAAATTTTCTTGTAGAATTTTTTTTGGTCTTTCAGCATTTTTAATAAATTGTCTTGTAGTATTTCTTCTGGTCTTTAGCATCTTGCTGATAAATTGTTTTGCAGTATTTTTTCATGGTATTTCTTCTGGTCCTTTAGTGTTTTCTAGTAAGTTGTTTGGCATTTGCTAGTAAATTGTTTTGTAGTATTTCTTCTGATCTTTTGGTATTTTACTAGTAAATTGTCTTGTAGTTGCTTCTTTGAGTAGTTTTATACTACTTTTTTTTTTCTTTTTTTTTAGAATTTCTCTTTGGCATTTTTAATGAATTGTCTTATAGAATTTTTTCTGGTCTTTCAGCATTTTTTGATAAATTGTCTTGTGGTATTTCTTCTGGTCTTCAATATCTTGCTGGTAAATTGTCTTGCAGTATTTTTTTGTAGTATTTCTTTTAGTTCTTTAGCATTTTCTGATAAGTTGTTTGGCATTTGTTGATAAATTGTCTTGTAGTATTTCTTCTGATCCTTCAGCATTTTACTAGTGAATTGTCTTATAATTGCTTCTTTGAGTAGTTTTATACTACCCTTTTTTTCTTTTTTTGAAATTTCTCTTTAGCATTTTCAATAAATTGTCTTGTGGTTGCTTCTTTGAGTAGTTTTATACTATCTTTTTTTTCTTTTTTAGAATTTCTCTTTGGTATTTTCAAAGAATTGTCTTGTAGAATTTCTTCTAGTCTTTTGATAAATTGTCTTGCAGTATTTCTTCTGGTCTTTGGCATCTTGCTAGTGAATTGTCTTGCAGTATTTTTTTGTAGTATTTCTTCTGGTCCTTTAACTTTCATGAATCAGGATCAGGATATGCTGCCAAAAAATTGTTGTATAACAATGTTGTCTGCTTTGAAAAGGGGTAGAATCAAGCTCAAATTAAGTGGATTCAGTTTATAATATTATTAATGAAAAAGTTTGTTTGATTTGGATAAAAGAATAAAAAAAGAAAAAAAAAAAATTTAATTGATTCAAGCTGATATCATTTGATTCGAATCAAAAAAAATTCATTTAAAAATTTATTGATTTAAGTTGATGCGGGTTGATGCGGATAATTTCAGGTTCGGGTTTTTAGTTCAAGTCACCCGAACTAAATTGACCCTTTCAGATCACTGAATCATATTTATACTATATACAATTTAATTGATCAATTGTTGTCACGTGTATCGTTAGGGTGGCGCCTCAACTAATAAAATCAAACATAGTCGGGGTAACATATGATCATTAATTTCGGATTTATTAATGGGTAAACTTCAATGCTATCGTTAATCAATTTTTTCGACGATTATACTAAAA
>CAJVPU010002160.1:0-11139 GCA_910591775.1 Dentiscutata heterogama | reverse complement strand
GGTTGAAAGTAAGTGGATTAGTAAGTGATATATTGTTAGTATTTTTGGCTAAAGAGAGCATCTTTTTTGTTTGTATATAATTAAAATTTTAATTCTATTCTCAATAATTAATCGGATAAAAAACACATACCTATAAAGTTTATAGAAGGTTATTGAATTGAACGAAGAAAATATAAACTAGTGTACTAAGATTTTATTTAATTTGTATTAGGATCAATATGGTTAAAACGCGACAAAACAAAAAAAAACAAAAGTAAGAAATAAACTTGTCTTTATTATTATTCTTATTATATTATTTTTATTGATTTAATTTTTAATCATTAGATTCTAAATCTTCTTTGAGGCCTATCGATAATTCATTTGAAAATCTTGAGGTTCAAGCTATGGACACGATCATTATAGAAAGCCAGAGAGAAATAAGTCCAGATCATACTAACGTGAAAAGGCGAAGAGGAAATAAAAAAGCCAGCTTGACTAGTGGCAACAATGGTATACTATTATTGTATAATTTTATAACATAACATACAATAATAAATTTGTTATTTAATTTAGATATGATTCAAAAGGACAATTTACGTTCTCATATGTCCAAAAATACAAATGAACAACCTTTAAATATCTCATCTTCAGTCAGAAATAATTTATCTGAAGATTTTTATAGCCAACAATCGTTGACATCTAATGACACTTCATTTTCTTTAGACAGAAGCCCAAATGAAGATGCCAATTTGATTAATAGCGATAATGGTATACAAAAGGATAATTTACATTTCCATACGTCTAAAAATATCATAAGACAAAATGAGCAAACTTTAAATATCTCATCTTCAGTCAGAAATAATTTACCTAAAAGTTTTTATGACCAACAATCGTTGGCATCTAATGATATATCTTCTTCAGACAGAAGCCCGTCACCCGAAAGTGCTCATGATCAACGATCACCATTTCTATTAAATAGAAACCGTTCAAAGTCAACCAATATCGCATCACCTTCCTTAATTAGAAAGAGTTCTTTTGAAGAGGATTATGATCAGCAACCATTAGCATCAACCGCGATTAATACCTCATCTTTAATTGGCCTATTTAAGAATGATCTTGAAGTTTGCATGTATCTAGTACAGCACCCACAACTTGTTGAATTAGCATTAAATATGATGAAAGCAGGTGGTGGCCAGGAATTCATTACTCAGGGAAAGGTGGCAGATAAATTTAATGCACTTTCTGAAAAGGTAGATATTACAGTATATACCTACAACTGTTTTAATATTGGTAATTTAAATGTTTAATTTCTTATTTAATAGGATCTTGGCACTTTTCAAATGCATTTGAAGTGTTTTTTCTTTCGCACGAGAGTCATCAATAAACAAGTTATCGACACACTATTAAAATCTTTATTCCCAAATATTCAAAATAGTGCATCGGATTGTACAGCGCTACAAAAATGGGCTTTTTCATGCTTTCGTGATTATAATTTTTCATTAAGATGAGAACTTAGAAAACTTGTTCCAGAATTTATCAGGAAAAATAAGTAAGTTACAAATAATACTTGCTGTTTATTTACAAAAAAAAAAAAATAAATAATAAATAATAATAATAATAATAATAATAATAATTAACTAAACATATTTTAGATTAACCAAAACAAATCAGCCAACAACATGACAAATTACTGAATATATCACTGAAGACAACTGGACAACTTTCTTGAAACGCCATATAGATGTGACAGATATGCAAAAAACATTTGAAGAACAGCGTGTAAATGTTAACATGTTTACCGATTTTATAAAATCAGCCTTTGATCTCTTTGTTCAAGAAGAACTTTTGGACAAAGATGTTATCAATGACGTTAAAGACCTGAATTATAAGACGGTTGATATGGAAGTTTTCATAGCAGATGGAAAAGAAGCTTTACAACAAATAAACGTTAGGTCGCTTCTGAGGATAGAATAGCATGTATGTTATTAATTTACTTATACGTACGTACGTACAATGACAATAACCGCATTACCATTTTAATTTAACAATTGCCTTTTCTTATTATTGCAGGGATCTATATAATGCAGCCTTATCATACAAATTCTCAAAGTAATTGAACATTAAATACATTATAATTAAATCTAATAGAATAGAAAATATGTAGGCAAGGAGTTTCAGGAAATAAGTGAGAAATTTGCATGTACATTTACGCTCGAAAATTGAGTTCCTTATATTTGTCCATTATTTTACAAAAGCAAAAATTTTAACTTGTCGTTGCACCTCCATATATATATATTTAACTCATATTGTGATCACATGTATATAACTAAGTATTGTGAAATGCCATATATTAAAAGTTCAAATAAATTGATTTACGAAGTTAATAAGATTAGATTCGGAGTCAAGTAATAATCAAAACCCCACTTTAAGAAAATAAATATAAAGGCAGACCTATTAAAATTTTTATATTTCTTTTTTTCCACCTTTTCCCTGAATATTACCATTCAAAAATTATTGATATAAAAAACAAACCTTCACAAACTTGGTTTTTTTTCAACTTTATCTTAAATATATCACTTAGAGGTTATTGATTGAGTATTTTTAGTGGTGTTTCTTATAGTTATCCCTTTTATTATTGAGGTCATCTATTTAAAAATGAGAATACGAACTAATAAACCAACCAAAAAGACCATATTGCTTAAACGTGTCAATAAGAATCTACAAGAAGAATATGCGCGATCACATGCATATACTGTGCAAGATAATGAAATTCAAGTTTCGTCGGGTTCAATAAATAATGGATATGACAGCAGTAAAAATTTACGAGAAGGTTCATCATGCAGAAGTCAGTTTATTAATAACGATTTCGATTACAGTTTCTCTACAGCTTCAGATGCAATAAATAGCGTTTCAGACACGATGAGTGACAGTGACCAACTTATTAATGATTTCGAAAGCGATTTTTTTACAACTTCGGATGCACTGAGTAGCGCTTCAGACACAATAAGTAGTAGTGACCAATCAATGGTTATGAGTAAAATTGAATTACAAGAGACGAAAACAGAATGTGCACAATCTATAGTAGAAGACAATGGAATTAATTTTCAGCTACTATCCAGAGAGTACGGTCCATATTTTAAAAATTTTACAGAGATGTCGCTTTTTACATGGGTTACTAAGCACATGATAAGTGAGTATTATTAATAGGAATCTTCATGATTTATTTAATTTATTTTTAATTTTATTATCATTATTATTTTTTTCTTTGAATAATTATTTGAATAATTGATTACCTTATTTCAGCAACTAAGTCGTATAAAGACCTTGTATGTATTATAAAGCATTCTAACTTTCGACCCAATCAAGTAATTGAGAACGTTCAGCGATTAAGGTCATTAAGAAATCACCTCCCACTTCAAACAATAAAATGCCATAAAGTTTCAATTAAAGACACAAATACACTATCAACATCAACTCCTTACAAGGATGCATATACTATATTCGTAAGCGAGCACATCCGAAGAGTTCTAAGTAATAGAGATTTATGGTTACAAATGTATTTCGGGCCGGGAGTCGAAACTGAAATAAAATCAGAGTTCTGGCACGGGAGCATTGGCAAGAATCGCCTTTTTTTGGCCCGTCCTCAATACAAATAAATCAAGATAATATTTATATGAAATGTAAAATAATGGTTTGCTAATAATTTTAAACTATAACTAAGCTTATATTCCATCTTTTTGTTTCAATTTTTTTTTAATAATAAATTATATTTAGAATTATATAAAATAGAGTTATTCATTAAGTACAAAGACCAAAAAATAAGGATCAGAAGAATTATGGTGATAGTCTCAACCTCCAATGGTAATAAATTGAAAGTTCAACTTCTTTATTTTGGTTCAGAATTGCCAAGAGCTTTTACAAGTTCAGCAAGGATAGAACAATCACGGAATGGTGAATTATGGTTAAGCGAAATAACATACTTAATTGATCCACTTAATGTGATTGAACTGGTTAAAGTTTGGCTTAAAGATATTTCTAAGCTACCGAATTATCAATTTTATGTGAGTGAAATCTTATATAGTCATAAAGGCCGATGGAAGATAAGAGACTGCAAATTACGACATCTTCACCCAATTGAATACACACAAATTCCAGCATAAGCTTCTCATAATGTGCCTACGTTTAAAATAATGCTAGACATCTATTATGACGACTTCGGCACTTTCCGAAATATATATCATTCTCTGGGTGGAATCTATCTTCAATTTTGTAATATGCCTTTACGGCTAAGACAAAAACTTAAAAATCATTTCGTTTTGGGCTTTGTTCCATTTGGAGGAGAGTTCAATGATGTAATGAAACCAATAATAAATGAGATTAAAAATTTAGAAAAAGGCACTTTATTTAATATTGCGGGTCAAGACATATGGGTAATTGCTGCTTTGGGTGTTATAACCGCTGACCTCCCTCAAGGTAACGATCTTGCTGATACGAAGCGTCATAGTGCTAATCAAGGATGCAGAAGTTGTTTGGCGCCTAAGAAGCGATTGTGTAATCTTACTTTTGATGTTAAGTTAAATGCAAGATATCATCATCTTATGAATAAAAAAATGAGCAAGCTAGAAGAATTAGTACAAGAGAGAGCATCACAAAAAACTATTAATGATTATTGTACTAAACATGGTTTAAGTGTGCATTTTAGTATTTTTAATCAGATAATACGTAACCATCATTTGCAGACTCCACAGGACGTATATCACGCTGTAGCTGAAAAAGTACAAAGGTTAATGGATTGTACTTTTTCAATATTAAGTCCAATAGGAAAATCCACATTTTTAAAATATTGGAAAAACTTTGAGACACCGTCCAATTGGTATTGTCTCCCTAACCCAATCAAACACTTTAATAGTTTCATGTTTTCTGATTGTTTGCGGTTGGCAATGATAATGCTATTTTTATTACGGCGATTTTTATTAACAACATATATTAAAGATGCTGATTTAGATTTGCTACGAAAACGTCTTACAACATCAACAAACAAATGATTAAAGGCAACACAAATTGTGAATGAAATTATTTTGTGCTGGGTGGCCGTTGCAAAAGCATCCCGTTTAAGTTTCAGTTTTACCTTTACTGAGCAAACCTATATGGAATTAGATGAAGCTCTAAAAATAGAACATGTTCTTCTATTAAAAGTGAGTATATCCTGCTTGTAGTATTATGGTGACAAAAATTTTATATTTTTTGTAATACTGTATGTACGTACGTGTGGGTCTTGATTTGACGATTGTAATAAATTTTTTGATATTATTGTATTTCAGCTTTTTTCAGATAATTTCAATAATTTACCAAACTTGCATATAAATTGACACCATGTTCAGAATGCCTGCAACTTTGGGACGCTCGTAAACATCTCCGTGGGAATCAAGGAAGCGGTACACAAAATCTTCAAAAGTTCTGTTACGAAAATGAATTGTAAGAATGTGGAATTAGATTTCATTTGACGACACAATATGCTCCAAACAATTCGTTATCTGATCGATAGAGGCAAAGATAGCCGCTTTCAATATATTGGACAAGGTTTTCAAAAGTTTACAACAGATCCATTACTTCAACCTATATTATTTGATTGGCATATGGCACAGAATATTCAAGAAAAGGATACGAATGTTATTAGTAAGTACAAATCGATATACATTAATTTTAATTATCGAAACTCCAGAATAAACAAAAAAGTGAATATAAACCTTAAGCCAGGTAATATTTTATTTCTATCACATGATTATGATTTATTTTATTTATCATCATTATTAAGTATTAACATTAATACTTAACGAATTCTCGACGGTTTCTTAAAAAGGAAATAACTTGAACAAATGTGAAAGGGAATAATGTCTATACCAATATACAAGTAGGTGGCGTTTCCTCACATACCTCTAATTTTAAGGTCATAATTCTAAATTACTAACTTTCATATATTCGTAAAAGGATTAACTTTTTTATGTATTCGACATTTCTCTTCGATTCAAACTGTTCTTGGAGTTTCTATTTACTAAAGATTTTAAGCAAAAACTATCGTTATTATTATTAGTATAATAACGTAATTTTTTATTACAATAGATACAAATATCACGTCACATGATGATAAAATAAGAAACATCAAAACACGAAAATGTCTATCAAAAAGTAAAGTCTACCAGCTTTCTTTACCTATTAACCTTGACGACAATCTTCAATTTACCTATGATGTCATAAGCGCATATGATATTTATATGGAAAAAAGGGCAGCTTTAATATATAAGCATGTGGAATTTTATAAACAGATAAGATATACTTTATTAAACGATGATGCTACATTTGATACGTATGTGAATTTGCATTCTGGTGATATAGTGCAAATTCAGGAAGAAAATGGTCTATCATACGCTATATTGAAGGGAATATTTACGCATAAATATAATGACGGTTTAGTATATTCATTTATTTGGGTTGATTGGTTGCGAGAATGTTCAATACTCAATCTGATTCTTCATTGTCCAGTTTACGAAATACAAATAGCTGGAAACACACAGTGGCACCGGGTCTACCCGATAAGTCTTATCGATAATTTATCGAAGGTTCATTTTGTACATCGCTGTCATTCAACATGTACTTCAAATTCACATGATTCCTCAAATAACCAATATGTTAGAAATGAGTTTTATTATACAGCAATTTAAATAGTTCAAGGGAAAATTTTAAATTTTAATATCGATTAATTATTTCTTTTAGAGATTTTATTCGTTAATCTTATATAATTTAAATTTCTTAGTCAAACATGCATACAAATTAAGCAACGTATTTTATACCATTGGTGAGTAAGATTTTGAACATAATTTTTATAGTGCATAACAATGACTGATCTTAAACTATTTCAATATCTAGAGTAACGCTTTTGTTAAATTGCATATTCGACTTCTCGAAGTTCGTTATACATTGTATGTAAATAAATTGATCTCAACATCTGTATCGTTAATTTTTATTATATTATCTCACAATAAGATTACTTTATCGTCTTCACAATTACCTATTAAAATCCAGATCAGGTCCTCATATCTAACCTTTCGAATAATTTCACATGTTTAATTTTTCACCCTATTTACCATTGCATTAACTGACTAATATTGATTGCTTAATTTTCGTGATATTTGCCATTTAATTATTTCGCGTTGATTTAATATGTGAGTATAAAGAATATTTATTAAGTATTTCAAATACTATTTAAATTTATGAATACCTATTATTTAAACTTATATTATTCGTGCTAATTTAGTTCGAATAATCAAATTTAAAATAAGCTATTCAAACACATGAATATTCACTGCCTAATTTTCATTTCACGTGAGTAAAAACAATTCATATTATATCAATATACTATTTAATTTTATTCAATTAACCTAAGTGTTTAAAATAGGATATTTCAGGCTTGTGAATACACTATTTAATTTCTTCGATTAATTAAGTGCCTAAAATAAGCGATTCATATTTGCTATGTAATAACGTAAATATAAAGAACATCGATTAATTTAAATTAAGCATTTAAAATTCACTGTTCAAGCATTAATTCATTTCAATGTGAGTATAAAGAACATCGATTAATTTAAGTGTTTAAAATAAGCGATTCATATTTACGATTTAATATCATTTAGAATGTGAATATAAAGAACATCAATTAATTTAAATATTTAATAGGCTATTCAAGCTTATGAATATTTATATTTAATATGCTGTTAATCTAGTATGTGAGTATAAAGGGCACATAATCTAAAGATTTATAATAATCTATTCAGGATGAATTTCATTTGACAGGCTTAGTGATTTTAAAAAATCGAAGTAGGATTTGGCATGTATTTTTGATTGAATGTTACATGAAAACTTGAAAGATGATAATAACATATAAAGACTTGTGGACTATCTAGTATCGTTGCGATCAAGACCTTGGCTGGTCTAATGAAAATCCTCATGATTTTTGGAAGAAGTAACAGTAAGTTAAATCATTATTCACTATAATGAATGTGAAATAATTTTTTTATAACATAAATTTATAATGTTTGACGGTCTCATGAAATGTGGATTATGGATAGTAAGCTTAACATACAGATTGACTCAAAAGCACAGAATTTAAAGATTATTTAATGGCACCGTATTTCAATACTGATAATAGAAATCTTTATCATTATATGTTTATCAGGTCCAGCTGTAGATACTTCCTAATGAAGAGTAAATTGGATCTTGATGAGTTTTTTGCTAAAAAAAGCAACGTATATACTGGTACGTAACTTATTTGTTTCGTACGTTGTAACTATGTATTACAAGAGTTACAAGTTCCAACGTGCTTTATTGAACTTATTATATTACGTAATATATGGAAACGTTAACTATATTTTATTAGAATCAGATTTATAAAAATATTGCTTTTATACCTTGTTAGTTCGAGAAACTTTCCAGCAGTCAGTGACTCTTTTCATCGGTTAGTAACTCTATCTGTCAATGGCCCAACGATTTCGAAGCCTACAGCCGACGTGGCTTATTGATCCGTAGCATACAAAAATTAAAAAAAAACTCTATATTAAGCGTAACAGCATATGTAAAGAAGTTATTTTATGTTTAAAATATAAATAAATATTAATTCTGTGATCCAAATGTACTGAGACTTAGAAAGACAGAGGTAAGACACTTATTTATTATCAAGCATTTGATATAAATAAGTCTAATCGAATGTATCAAGTCGGTCATTGTTATTATTTAAGGATTGATGCTAAAATAGATAAGTATAATCATTTAAATTATATGAATAGTTGTTCCAAGGAATTATGTGAGGAGTAAATTGTTATTAATTATTTATAATCGAATTTTGCATTGTTTTATTTTTACATCTGCTAGTAAAGATAAAGACGATTTTATAAAGACAAGAGGGCTATTTAAAGTAGAGACACAATCGTACTTCTTTTGGATCAAAGTGGAAAATTGAATTTGAAATAAGCTTTCGCATTTGTGCTAAAGCTTAATTTTGCTATAGCGAAGGTAAGATGCTACAAAGCAGATTGTTGTTTTGGTTTCGGCATAATGAAATGCTATTATTTTAATTATCATAATCATTATAACTGTAATCGTTATAATCATCGTTATAGTCGTCATAATTGTAATCATTATAATCGTCGTTATAATCATCGTAATCATCGTAATCGTTTAATCATTATAATCACTGTAATCGTTATAATCGTCATAATTGTTATAATTAATCATAATTATCTTAGTATGTATCTTTACTTGTTTCTTTATTGGTATCTTTTTTGGTATCTTCGTTGGTATCTTTATAGACTTCATGAGGATCTTTATTATCCTTTTATTATTATTTTTGTTACCATCTTTATTACCATTCTTATTATTTCTTTATCATTATTCTTGTTTTCATCTTTGTTATTATTCTTATTGTTATTATTATTATTATTATTATCTTTTTTTTACAGTTATTATTTGCAATAATATAGTTATTAGTTTATTCATTGTATTGGTATTATAAATATGTAAAATAAATATGTAATTTGTATAATTTTTATAATAAAATTGTGTTAAATAAATAATTTTATAAGCATTGTATATATATTATTATAGCATAGTAACAATATAAAACTATACTTTTACAATGTATTGTACAATGCAAAGTAACAATACTAATAATTATATATAAATAATGTAGTAACAATGTAATAATTATATTGTTAAATTTTTTAAAGTTTCAGCAAAGTTCTTACCCCAACTCCTGCTATATATGCCAACAACCTACTGATGCACTTCATTGGGTATCTTGCCCCTCATCTGATCTAATACTCAAACTGCTTGATACATCTCTACAACATATCATAACTCCTAGTAAACTTTAAATCTCTTATACCCAAATTCAACATCTTCTTAGTCAAATTAGAAGCCTCGACAGTCTGCAAATTCATGCATTTAACTTCAAACCATCACTGTTCTCTACAATCACTAGTCTTGTTCCAATTGATATTATCAACACTATATAAGACTATACCTCATCTTACAACTTTGCCTGCTCTTTAGCTATTCAATTTCTTCTTCATTTTAATCAACAAATCTATACAAATATCTGGATTCCCTACTGCACTTCAAGATCACAATCTAACCTCACTTCCAGTATTAATAACAATATTACTTCTGTTAATTCCACTATATCTCTGCCAAGCCAAATAGTTTCTTCTGAAAATTCCTCTAATATATCTATACTTGACCAACTTGCTAAATTAGAAATCTGGTATCCCAACTAGATTAAATTCTCTTCACACCCTCTCTTATTCTTACTTACCCTTAATCTAGATGAGCCTTGGCTACTCTGGTAGGTTTAGGTTACAGATAAGTATTTAGGTTTATTTAGATATATGTCTAAGTTCTTTTTCTTGGTTTTAGATTTAAAATATATAACCTTTTTCGATTATGTAAGAAGTTTTTGTTAAATCTAATAAAGACAAGAGCATGGTCTCACCTTTAACATTAAAAAAAAATAAAAAAATAAAAAAAAAAGGTCCTGTAAAAAGTTAATAAAAGATTTGAATTTAGAATTATAATATTTGTTGCAAAAACTAGTATTTAAGTTGCTATTACAAAAGATATAATATTTGAATTAACTAAACTTTTTAATAATTTATAATAAAATACTATTGTAATACTAGATTAAATATAGAAAAATATACTAGTTTAATATTAAAATAAGTAGATCATTATCAAATTTAGAAAACAATAAATAGTATTTTTTAAATAATTATTTTAATAATAGTCTTTTTAAAATAACAAATTTAGAATATTCAACTCTTCCCAAGAATCACTTGTACCAAATTTTCTACAAACAAAAAACAAAAATTTTGCTAGAGTTAGATGAAGAAGTATATACAGAGTAATAGTTTTTATAAAGGTCACCCAAGTTTTGCTCTTCTTGAAGACTCCTTTATCCTTTAATATATAGACCAATATAGGCAAATTTGTCTGCATTTTTGCACTTTTTTAGCTCTGATTTATTTTTTTAAAATGTCAAAATATTTAAATAAAACTTTGCACAATTATATTTGAAAATAAAGATTACTTTTTTGCAAAATTAGTTTTTATAAT
>CAJVPU010002159.1:0-11144 GCA_910591775.1 Dentiscutata heterogama | reverse complement strand
TATGAGCTTTTGTTTCTCTTCTGTTGTGTTTTGAACAACTTTATAGATGAGTGTTTTACTTGCTGCCTTATTAATCTAGCCTTCTAATTTCTCGCATTGGCTATTAATTCTATTTTCTGCTCTATTTGCACATGTTTGTTTAGGGTTTTTTTTTTTTTACTACTGTCTTCTTTCCTATATGCTTCTATCAAGTTTTTGTAGTCATTCCAGTTCTTTGATGTTGCTTTGTCATATAAGAAGACCTTTCTTTTGGCAAGAGTAGTTTCTTTTTTTACTCTTTGTGCTCGGGTTCCTAATAGTGGCTAGGTGAATATGTCTGCCTATATAAGCTGATGATCACTCCCTGTGCAGAGATCCATATCTTCTATATCACTATCATATACTACAGATTTGAGGTCAGGATCTACTCAAATATAGTCTATACATGAGCTATATTTTCTGTTTGACTATGTATATTTGTTACTATTAGGATTAATATTTTAAATGTATTTGCAAAGCCGATTCTTTTTAACTATCTTGTAAGTGGGCAGTTTTTAACATTTTGGTACTGTTGCTTTCGACGTTTGGTATAAGGTTGTTATCATTACCATATTTAGATCTCTACCAACAATAATTTGTGTTCTATGATCTTTTCTGTATACGTCTAGTGCAACTTTTTGCTAGATTTTCTTTTAAGCTTCTGGTTCATTTGGTGGTATATATACCACCTATATTATAATTATAACTCTTTTGAAAGCTAGCTTGGTCTTGAGAGAGTATGTGTTTAAGGTAACTACTTCTACTATATGCTTTGCCTAATCTTTTTTAACTAATAGTACAACTCCTGAGCTTTTCTTTTTTTTAATATATTTTTTTATTGCATACGTTTAAGTTCTAGCTTGTTATACTGAAACTTTTTATTAGATATGTTAGTTTCTGTGATCCCATAATGTCTAGATTGTTTCTTCTACTTGAATCAATTAGTTCTTGTAATTTTGCATAATTGTTTTTAATTCCGTTTATATTGTGAAAACCTATTTTCAAAAAGTCCATGTTAATTTTATTGTGTATTTCTTGTGTTTAAAAGAGTAAAGATTTCTCTCCTTGTGTATTTAGTTTAACTAGAGTGCCTGTTAGGAGCTAAAGTGTGGGTTCTCTGTGTTTCTATTTTCAATTTGTTCCAGTCTTGCTAGTATGTTTTGAAGCCATTCCTTCTGAGTTACTGTTTTGGCCTGGTTATAGCTATTCTCTTCAGATAGTATATTAGTTTTTCTTTTTTTGCTTTTGCTAGTATGTGATTGGGTGTTTTGTATTTGTACTCGTTTATTGCCTTTAAGTTGTCTAAGCAGCTCTCTACTGCTTGTACTATATGAGTGTTTTCTTGGAGCTATGTTTACAAGGCATTTAGCACTTGTTTCCTTATTCTCTTTGTCTTCGAAGATAGTTGCCTATTCTAGCCTGGTATTATAGTAGTATGCTATAGATGCAAGAACATTCTCTCGATCTGTCTTGGATTCGAAATATATCGATGCTTTTTCTCTTGTGTTGCTATTACTGTTTTTAGTAATATAGACAGCCTTGGCTTTGAGCCCTCTAAGTTGTCTTAGCAGAGCTGTTTCTGTTGCTATTTTGGCATGTTTCTTATTATTATCTTAAATTTACTTCTGCTTTCTAAAATGCTTATATCGAAGGCTCTTGAGGTTGTTCTTAGTAGTTTTCCTTCTTTGAAATGCACTGCCCAACTTTCTTTTAGTACATTAAATCTCACAATATTTATAGCTTTTATCTCTATATATGCTGCTTTGGCCTTGCCTACTAACTATAATTTTAAAATATTTGCTTTGCTAAAGAAGGACAAACATTTTTTAATTCTTCTTGATTGTGTATTTACTGGGATATTTCACATGATAAAGTTATATATTATTTTGCTTTGTTCTTTTTTCTGAAAGTATATTGTTAGATTATGTGGGGCCCAGTCTGAGTTGTAAATATTACCTTTTCCAGTTTTGTTTCTTTTGTTATTATCAACTAGCTTGTTATCTAGTATATTTATTTTCCACTTTACTGTTTTAGTTAGGTTTTTATCTTGGTCTGTATCCTTACTTTCAGTGTCTTCTGCTGCTTAGTTTGCTCTAGGTTCCACACTAGCTGCCGTACCTGCATCCCAACTATGGGGATACCCATTTAAACCCTCTAGTCACAACTGCCATCCATTTCTAAGCTAACCAAGGTGTAACTCACTATTTATACGTAGGTTTTTGCGACACCTGTAGATTTCGCACCCACATTAGGACTTACTAACCATTTCTGGCTAATCTATCTACGAGGTAAACCTAACAGAGTAGTCCATGTCCCACACATGTTTATACCTGCATATTCGGTAATTTCTTTTCTAACTAGTACCTGTTGTGCTGCCATCACCAGGTTCGTATCTCAAGCTATCCTTTAGAATACTGCTATAACCCGATCCGTATCTCAAGCTATAACCTTTCTAATTAGTCTTCCATTACATACTCCTCGCCCTTGTAAGGTTCACACAACCCCAGTACCCACATTCGGACTTTTTTTCTTCTTTGGATTCTTTACTGGTCTCTTCCTTACTTCTAGCTAGCAACCTGGAAGAGTCAGTCTGCCAGGCTTTAGGTGCCTTACAGTCTCTCTTTCCTTGGTACATGCTTCCAGAGCACATGTCCTTTTCCTCCAGTTGGCGACCCGGCGGTTCGGCTAGTATGTCCCTCCACTTAAGGACCTGGTCGCTTGGTTCTCTGGTCTTGGTCTCTAATTCCAAATTCAGTCTTCGTGTAGCACTGTCGAAGATTATACTACCTCCCTACTCGGGACTTGCCAAACGGGTTTTCAGTAATTCTGGTTTCCTAGATTTATTGCACAAAGCTCCTATTCGAGATGGTATAATCAAGATTACAGATATCTGGATCTAACCGATAATCTTAACGTTAATCAATACAGATCTAGTATTTTCAAAATCGTTATCTGTGGGATTCGAACTCTAGACCTGCTGTCTGAGGGTGCAACAACTCCACCACTTCACTAAGTCACCACACTCTGTTATTACTTTGTGTTCTTCTGTTGCTGGCTATATTGAGTTTTGAATTTTATTTAAGCCATAATCCATTGTGCCATATTTATATTAGATAAGTAGATTTTTGTTTATCTGTTGTTTGTATAACAGGTTTATTGTAGCTGTTTCTGTTACACTTTTTTCTATACTGAGATTGGTGTTAGAAGCTTTGGTATAGTTTGAAAACTTAGTTTCTTCATAGCTTAGAAGCTTGTTTGCTGCTTGTTTATATGTGATGTGATCATATCTTTCTATCGCTCTTCTAATAACCAATACCAGTTCTGGGTTGCTCAATCCTAGCTAATTTGCAATATGTTTGTTCTTTCTAAACACATTTTCTTGTTGCTTGGCCAGATTGTTTATAATTTCTAAGAAGCTCTTTTTGAATATATCTTTAATATCTATAATGCTTTCCATTATTCAGCTATATTTTTGAGTATTACTAGAAGAATCTTTAGTTGTTTGGTCTTATCACGTGTTTGGTATCGTGAACTTCTTCTATAGTAATGTTTACGTGTTTGTTTATCGTTTATTTATGTGTTGTGTGTTTATTGCCAAATCTGTATTTGTTTGTTTACTTGTTTCTTGGCATGTAAACAGATCTATAGTATAGGGTTAGGTGTATTTCTCAGTTTTTCCAAGAAAATTTGTCTAAAATTTGTTAAAAAGAGTCTTTTCTTAACTGTGGCTTCTTGTGTGTTGATTTGTTTGCTTAATTGCTTTAATAGACTGCTACTTGTTTTTTGTAGTCTTTCTTTTTTCTTAGAGCAATTCATGATAATTCTTATACTAGAATTTGCTCTATCTGTAAATTTTCTTTTCTGTTGTTTTGGTACAGAGAATCAGCAGAAAGAGTTGTTTTGAAATAATCTATACAGTCGTCCTCCCATACAATCACACAGTTGGGTATATAGTAAATTTTTTTAAAAATGTGCTTTTGAAGGGGTTGTGCTTATATGGAGGTTTTTTTCTTATCAATTAAGGCATAGTTTGGTCTAAATAAAAATGTGATTACATATGATGTGATTGTATGGGAGGTGACTATATAGAGGGGCGACTGTATTAATAGTATAAAATTATCAAAAATAGCATATAAAAATATTAATTTTTTAAAAAAATTTATTAAATATAAAATTTTTTTCTTACAATTATTAGTTTTTAAATTAAAATCTATATATAGTAAATTCTCAAAATAATAAATAGATATTATTTTAAATTTTGATCTAAATTAAGCTTAATTTTAAGAATTTATAATATACATTTTTTAAATCTTGTATATAAAAGTTTAATACAAATTTTTTATATTGAAGTTAGTACAGTATTTGAAGTTAGAATTTAAAAAAAAGTTTTTAAAAGTTACTTAAAGCAATATATATAGAATATATACTATATAATTATTTAGTCAATTTTTAAATTTAAATAGCATTAAACACGTAGTTAATTTAAAAACAAATCTTATTTTGGGTAGTTTCAAGAACAAGGAATCTAGTGATATTTACGTGATCATCACATCACATGATTAAGTGTTCGGCCTAAGTTAGTGATGTGATGATCACTGGTTCTGTGTTCTTGAAGTGTCCCCTTATTTTGACTTATTAAAATATAAAAAAAATATATTTTTATTGATCTCTCTTGTGATCAATCACAAATTAAATTATTTATGTTGAATTTAATTGTGATGGATATAATCCCTCACAGGTTTTAATATACGTGTTGGATCGACGATCTGTGGAAATCAATAAAGGGGAAATATAAATGAGTCCTGAGAAATATGACAGGACTCGTGAAAAAAAAAAAATTATACACCAACTAAATCGAAAACAGTTATAAAAACATTGAATAATGGCCGGTTTTATACACGTGTAAATTCAATTTGGTTGTGGGTTCGAGGCTGAGAATTGAATCGTGATTATCGGTTGATTTTTATTATCCCTTTTGACATCAATTTCGTACAAAAGAACATTTAATTTCGTACAAAATAACATTCAAATTCGTACAAAGCGACAATTAAAATACTGAAATAAGTTTGATTAAATCGCGATATCTCGTGATGTAGTAATCCTATATAGATGATTTTGGTACCATTCAAATCCTCTCAATGAGACGATTCGGATGGTATCAGAATCATCTGTATTGGATCACTACATCACGAGATATCGCGATTTAATCAAACTTATTTCGGTATTTTAATTGTCATTTTGTACAGATTTGAATGTCACTTTGTACGAATTTAAATATCATTTTGTACGAAATCGATGTCACTTTGTACGAATTTGAATGTTATTTCGTATGAAATTAAATTGACGAAATTGATGTCAAAAGGGATTTAACACATAGTCGACATATATTATCGTCTTTATTCAACATGTCTAGTCGTTAAATTTAATTTCTAAATTTTAAAATGAAATAAGTTTCAATTTATATCATTTATTAAACAAAAAAAAATTTTTTTTTGAGTTTACACAGTGTTTACACTAATGACCAATGGGATATATACTTCGGTTCTAGTTATTATCCAAAACTGTGTGGTAATGACATAATTCAAAAAATGATAATACTAATTGGATCGCAAATCTAGTCAAGAGTAAGCATTTTTGGAACTGGATTTTCGAGTGCTTCTTGCATCCATTTTTCGACTGTTGACACAGCATCGTCTAATGCTGAAAAACTCCCATCGTGGGAAGTTTTTTTGTAGTTCGATTTGCCATCTCCACCGCTCTTGTTTATAAGCTTTACGTCGTTCATAATTTTTGAGCATTCCCATCGCCGGTATAATTCAAAAAAGAAAACATTAGCGTCTTGACTTGTTAATATTACCGGGAAAGGCTTGCCATTGAATATTTCAATATGACTTCGTGAAATTACGGGAAAAGTAGGAAATCCGGGTGATGTTTTGTCATTGAAAGCGACGCATCCGAAACCGCATGGTACGTCCTTTTCGTTTGAAATTTTGATAAACTCATTGTAAATTTTTGACATCCAATTGGTAGTTTCCAGCACGATACTATCGCCAAATAGCACCAAATATTCGCACCCTTGGTCATATGCATCTTTTGCTAAATCATTCCAAATTTGGCAGATTGAACTCGGAGGAAAATTAAACTCCCGCGTTTCTAAATCCATTAATCCATGTTCTTTAAGGATTCGTTCTGCGGGATTATTCTCGATTGGATGGAATAGAGTATCATCCTTGTCGATTCCTATAAAGAACTTTGTAGAAAATCTAATACCATTCATACCTATTACATCAGCTTGTGTCGTCTCATGTATACTTCGGGCAAAATCAACTAAATTATTGAGGCAATCCTCACGATTTTCCATTTCACGAGACGTAATAGGAAGTAGAATTCCAAATTTTATTTCTTCAAGTAATATTTTCAATTCGCTTTTCCTGTAACTATTTATTAAATTTTTTCGTGCCAATTCGCTTCTACAATTTTTGAGCTCTTTCTCAATTTCACCTTTTATCCATACAGAGGTTCTTTTCATGCCTTCTTGAATTGAAATTTTAGGTGACCATCCCAGTATCTTTTTAACCAAAGTATTATCAGAATTACGATTTTGTACACCGACGGGTTTTGTTTCATCCGTGATTAGTCTAACCTGGTCACGTTTAATCCCAACAGTTTCAAAGGCAATATAAGCCAATTCTTTTATAGTAATTGCATCTTCCGATCCGATATTTAACGGTCTAGAATAATCGCTTTCCATTAATTTAATGGTAGCATCAACGCAATCTTCGATATATAAAAAACTACGACGCTGATCACCAGAACCCCAGATTTCCATCTCATAGTTTCCATCAATAGCAGCGCAACCAGCTTTACGAAGCAATGCAGAAGGAGCTTTTTCTTTTCCTCCGACCCAAACGCCACCTTCTCCAAATATATTATGATAACGAGCGATCCTTATTTTTGTTGAGTATTCCCCGTTGTTTGCGAATTCGGATAGCAAGGTCTCACTATTTATTTTTTCACGACCATAAAGGCCTTGTGGATCAGGACCTGGCTCGTCGTCTTGGCTACACCATGCAATAGATTCACTAAGTTTCAGATCCTGATCAAGTGAATCAAGCTGCTTTTTATTTGGGTAAATGCATGCGGAAGACGCGTAAAAAAATCGTTCTACCCCTGCCTCAATAGAGGCTTGTATGATATTTATTGATACTAAATGATTATTACTATATATTACAAAGTTGTTTTTCTCATGGATCGTTCCCATTCCACCCATATTTGCAGCGAAATGAAAAACCCATTGAATTCCCTTTACGGCCTGACGACATACTAATGGATTTAGCAAGTTACCCTTAATAAATTCAGAACAGTAATTTTCATGACCTCCAAAGAGGCTTGTTGCACCAGATGTTGACAAACAATCGACGACACGGACATAGTCTCCCCTATCGTGTAAACGTTTTGCTACATGGCTACCCTAGTGATCGTTAAACAAATAGTATCAAGAATGGAATCATAAGGATTGATCAAAAAGTTATATGAAAATACGCGTACGATAAATCCAGTTCCACCAGTAACAAGAATTCTTCGACCCTTTTTTTCGTTTGAAGGTTTTCCGTTTGGAATGAAGCTCATTGTGATCACTGAACTACGATAAAGTGAAATTATTTTATTTAAAATGTATAATTTATTTTCGTGAATTCTATTTATTGGGGGATTTCAAGATTAAAATTAAGAAATTTTATCTTTCTAATTGAAAAATCTTAATTATTTTATAAAATGCACAATTTTTTTGTTAATTTTGAAACCCCCAATTTTATGAATTTTATATACTTTTTTAATAATATAAATTTTATATACTTTTAATAATACGAGTTTATATACTTTGTTTTATATAAACGGAATTGCACGAACGAGTAAACTCTATTAATTAAATCTCGTAAGATTCGTACAATTCACTCTTTTTACTAATTTGTGAGATGAGCCTAAGCATTTATGTAGTTATGAATTTGTTTATCAAATAGATAATCTGGCGTATCTTAAATTGTGACAGGACAATTTTATCATTATTTGTCATCATGACGGATTTGGAATCATAAGATTAAGATAACGTAATACTTGATGTTTTGGAAGGATTCATTTTCACGAATATATTTCTGTTGAAGTAACAAAAAAAAAAAAAAATAAGGCGAAGAGGATAATGCGTAAGATAAGTTTGAAGTGAATTTTTTGAATTTACAGTATTCTATATATAAGGTTTTTAGATGTCGTTTTTTAATTTTTTTTTGGTGTTAGATTTTTTTTTTTTTTTTAGCGTTAGATCTTTTTCTTTTTAAGGGAGAATGTTTTTCCGCGTACGTACTTTATTAGCATTTGATTTTCATTAAATTTATAGGATTATATATCTAAATATATACATTTTCGGTCATGCGGACGTACGTATGTACCTTCGAATCAGTGGAAGTCCAAGTTTTAAACCAGTTCAAACTTAAAATATAACTTCGTACTACGATAATGATTTGATGTTCCAGAAATTCATTGATCGCCTTCACGTGAAATGCTTCGCAATTGTTGCCAGGGATAATTTTTGGTCAAAAAATTTCCAAAATACACACCTTTTTATATAAATATAAGAAAGAATCGATAATTTACTAGTTAGAACTTAATGCCAATTATGTTCGTCTGTATTGTGAAAAATCTTATGATCGAATTACAGTTTATATACCGGGTAATAACGTACCGTATTTTTCCGGAACAATGCACCGGATATGAAGATTCATAGTGTGGAATTCTATAATAAAAAAAGATGATCGAGACCATCTTTTTTTCATTGCGATAATAAACTCGAACTATTTCCCACTAATTAAAAATTGTCAATAATTAAAAATTTTTCGTTCAAATTAATTATTGGTACTCTCAAAATTGTTCCCGAAATAACGCCACACAATGACTAAGCAACTGATCTTTTACTCTATAATCGACATAAATCATTAATAAACTCAATATAAGAAAAATTTAGTAAAATTTTCTCTATGGACCTGACTCGACCACCTTACACTGAAAGTTATTTTATATTAGATAATGAGTTAGGGTAGAGTTTGAAACCAGTTTTATTTTTCATATGTTAAACCCGATTAAAATCGGTTTAGCATATAAAAATATAACCGGTTTCAAAATATAATAGGTATATCTCAAGACTTTCCGACTAATCAAAAACCGTGAATTTTCGTTTACATGAATCAGCCGACGAAGCAAAACGCGAAAAATAATGGTTTATCACGTATTGTAACGATTAATTTTTCCTGTGTCTCCTCGTTTTCGTATTTGTCTAATTCTTTAAGTTGTCACTTACCTTCCATAATTGTACTACCATAGCCAACCTTAGTAGTATTCGGCATTATAATGTATTGTAGGGAGCAACCGTGGTTACCGCGAATACGCTGAAGCAACCGCGAGTACGTTGTACAGAGAACCCTCCCTAAATGCACCTCTCCAAATGCACACCCTCTATACATGCACTCTTGAACCCGGTCCCATGCTTGGGACTTTAAGAGCTAAATGCACCCTCCCTAACCTGCACGTGCAATAATTTTCTAGATCCCATATATTACATATATAAAAATAACTCCCTTAAATGCACCTTTACTATATATTGTATTCGCTACCTTAGAGATCTCATTGCGAAGCAAAAATTTATTTATTAAAATTTTAATGATTTGCAGCCAAGTACCGGTAATAACAATTTGTTGATCGTATTTATTCAATTTATCGCTTTTTGTTCAAGCTTTTGTTCCATTTATTGTTTTTATTCCATTTATCTCACTTGTTCTATTTATTGCTTTTGTTGTAATACTGAATCTTTATTATAAATAAAGGCCGTGAAGGCCCTAAGGAGACTAAGTTTCATGCTGCTTACAATTATTGTCTCCAACATAAAGTATCTATTTGACCCATACAAACCTAAGTTCCTATATAAATACACTCTAATAAATAACTCAAACCCAGATCTATCACTAGGTGGTATAGTGAAAGGTCTTCTTTCACATAATTGCCTTGCTCATGTGACTTAATAGAGGATTGTTGTTTGACATGCTGAGAACTTCTGTGGTTGTTATTTTCAAACTATCTCAATGTACTGCAAATAGTTGTAGTTTTCCAACTCTCCCAATATACCATAAATAGTTGTAGTTGTTTTGTGTTCTGGTTTGAAGAAGATCCAAGCCATGTTTTATTGAATTGTTGTGAATAAAAAGTAGAGACATTATTGTATCTTATTCAGTTCCTGTTATAAGTAAAAGACATATCTACAACTATAATCTTCACTTGCCAAATACAACCACCTCTTTTGGTTAAGCTAATTATAAATTACACAATGCTCTGGATAGTTTAGTAACCAACTCACCAATTTCCTAGTCTTATTAGAGTCAAAAATAATTACTCATATCAAATTGTAATAAATAATCTATTATTATTTATTATATATATAACTTTAAGCAAACATGTCTGATTAACTCAAAGTTGCTAACCAAAATAGGAAAGTAATTATAGTTTATAGTCAAATATAAATATAAGAAAAAATAAAAGTAATAATTCTAACAAAAATTTGGAAAAAAAATTATGAATACACTCTTTCCAATGATTACTTGTACTAAAATTTTCAAAAAAAAACCTTATACTAGAAAAACATGAAAGACTATGCTTAACTATAAGACATGAGAAATCAGACCATAAAACAGCAACTATCAATTAGAGTAGTTTTCATATGCTATCTGCCAGTAGTTTCAGAGTTTATCACTTACTACAAAGGCACAGCACTTGTTATTTAGAAACAGTTCTCATATACTATTTGCCAACAGGCTTAGAGCTTATTACTTACAGGAAAAATTTAATACTATATATATTCTAGTAAAGACTAGCATATATCTCTAATATAAAAAACTCATGCTTTTTTAGAAGTACAAATGTGATATTTTTTTTCTTTTTTTCTACTTGGTGTCGATCTCATCAAAATTTTCATTAAAAAGTAAATATTTTAGCCTACTTTCTTCAAAAGATTGGTATTGTTTATACTTATTAAATTCAAATAGACTTAGTAGAATGCAACTATGTATTTGTTTTTATCAATATGGTGC
>CAJVPU010002158.1:0-11151 GCA_910591775.1 Dentiscutata heterogama | reverse complement strand
GTTTGTCATATTTGTTTAGTTGTACTAAGATTGTGTTGTAACTTGTTGTATAGAAGTGAGTTAGTTGAATTTCTAAAGTATCGATATTTGTTAGTTTTGTTATTAGATGAAGCTATGAATTTAAATCCTGTAGTCTACTATTAGGCAGAGCAGGAGGTCAAATCGAGATAAAAGATTGGATAGTTTTATTTATAATTTTTAGGCTGCGATGAAGCTGGGTTGCTTTGAAGGTATATTTGTGGAATTCTTTAAAGGCTAAGTATGCTGTTGGTATATTGTTATTAGCGGCTTGTTTGATAATACTCTGCCATATATTTGTAAAGTGATTAAGCATGTTTGTGTTAGTGATCGTAATTGTTTTTAGTAGTGAAGACTCTATATTGTCTCTGATTTGTTTCGCAAAGTTTTGCCACTCTTCTTTAGTTGTTTTATTGTAAAGGTAGACTTTTCTTTTCCACTTTTTGACTCATTGAGGTGTTATTCCCCAGGAGGTGTGCCATGTAGTTGTGAGGATCTTGTGGTCACTATTGATTGAGATTAAGATATGATGTAGCTGGGGTGTCTCAAAATCTAACGCTATTTCTGGATTTATCCATATATCATCAATCTGGCTCGTCTGGGTTCTGTGATATTGTGAAAATCAATGAGACTAATAAAGCCTGATATAACAAGATGAGTTAGTATAAGGTGTTTTGTTTTCAGAGTTGGGTCAGTTAATATTGTTATTAAAGTTGTCAGCCACAATAGTATGCATTTGATTTGCTTTTGCTTGTTTAATGAGTGTTATTGCTTGTTGTTGAGTTTTTTTTGCTGCTATATTGGGTTGAGATGAAATATAAGTTGCGATGAGTTATAGTTTATTTTTGTAGGAAAAGTGAAAGTCGATTGTAAGAAGTAGGCCAGAGATTTCTTGTATATTATGGATATATGGTTGTAAGTATGATTTTATAGCAATTGCTACACCTAAGCTTGCTTCTTGGCAGACTGCTGTTTCTTTATTGCAGTTTGCTGTAAAAATTTTGTAGAATGGGTTTGATAGAGCTATGCGTGGTGTAGTTGATTGGAGTAGCTTAGTTTCAGTTATTATAATAATATGATAGTTTTTTTTATTACAATGTTTTAACCAGTTTTGTAGCTTTGTATTATTGTTTAGACCCTAGACATTATGGTTTGCAATTGTGAGACTTGCTATTTGTGTCGTGGTATCTTGATTTAGAAAAGTATTTGTATTGTTTTCATTAGTTGTATTAGACGGTGAGTCACTTTTTAGTGTAGTTATATTATTTATGATAAACTTTGTTGTAAGTGTGTGCTTGTCTTCCCTTTGTTGATTGGGTTGTTATATGTTGTGTGAGTTACATAGGGATTTGGAATGTGTAGTTGTCAAAGATATCCCAGTCTGGTTCAGGTAGATCTGGAAGTACTAGTAGATATTCTAAAATTGTATGGAGTGTAAAGTGAGACTTAATCCTTTCGATAATTTCCGTGGCTTTTGCTCTATCTTAAATGGGGATTAGTTTCTTTAGTTCGGGGTTAATTTGGTCTAATTGGAATTTAAGTTCATCGATATGTTGAGGAATTAGAGGCTTGTCATAGTGAGTTGGTTTGCTTGGAATTTCAATTCAGGATTTTGGTAGTTGTGAAAAATAGTAGTATTTTCTTAGCTCTTTTGCTGTTTCCACAAGCAGTTTAGATGACTGGATCGGTATAGTTAGATTAAGTTGACTAATCTTAAATATGTTATCAGGTAGGTCTAGTTTATCTGTTGGATTAACTATCATATACTTAGTTGGGAGTGGGATAGTAAATTTGTAGTGCTCTTTAACTTTAGCTAAAAAGCTTTTTGCAAGTGATTTGTCCTATATTGGGAAGGTATAATTAATTTGAGTTTTGATTGAGGTTAGATCTGCCAGAAGTCTAGGTTTTTGTATGATGTAGTCACTAGGCAGACTCTTGAATCTATAGTGAGGTTTGAAAAATTTGGCAAAATGTTTGATTTCTTCTATATCTTTTGGTTTACAGGAGAAAAATTTCCTGAGGTTGTAGGGAAGTTGTTGAGGGATTGCCAGGAGAGAGGGTTTAGGTGTAGGTAGATCAAAGTAGCTATTTGGAATTTCCTCTACTTCATAAAGTGTTGCTAGCTTCTTTCTATATTGGGACAGGTATGGAAGTGCAGAGTGTTCTGTAATTGAAAAAAGGTCTCGAACTGAAGGATGTAGTTCAGATGGGTCTGTTGGAAGAACTATTAGCTGTTCTACAAAGAATGATTTAGGTAGGGTCTTAAATTTGTAGATTTTGCAGAGTGCTGCGGTGACTACTTTGGACTGATTGTGGTTTTGAATTGGTAAGTTAAAAGGTAATATTGCTTTGATGTCATCATGTATATCACCAATAGAGGCTAGAAGAGAGTTGTAATCTGTCAGTTAGTATGCTACGGATTATTCGTCAGGTCTCCTCGAAGCTACTTGGAGGCTCGATACATGCAAAATTAATACAATAAAAGATTTTGCAAGTAATTTCGTGTGAATTTGTTTTGAAAAAATCAATGTTGGTAATATAGTCAATTGCAATCTTTGTTTTGAGTTTGTCTATGATTTGGTTTTTATTATTCTTGTTAATAAAGTGAGTTTGGTGATATCTTTTGTATTTTTCTAAGGCCAAATTAAATAACACTTCAAATTCTCTTTGGTGTTGAGATATAGCTTGCTTGTCTCTAGTAAATGATTTGAAAAAGGCAGTATCAAGATAGTTGAATTTTGTGTTGATTGATGCAGGTATATTATATAAGGTAGGCTGAGTAGTGGCTTTGTGTTAGAGGAAAGTAGTTAGTCTTGTACTGTCTTGTAGTGCTTCAAGTATTGCATTATTGTGCTATGTTATCTTGTCAAATGGCTAGTTTCTTTGTATGATTGCATCTATAATTTGTTGATTGCATAATAGTGTAGGTTCGATTTGAAGGTTAGAATTATTTGAGGCCAGGGTGTTTTGTAATGCTTGGCTATATGAATGGAGTGAAGTGGGTGTACTTGGAAGTGTTGTTGGTTCAGTTGTTGTTGCTGGAGTTGTGGTGTCAGCTTGGATCAGGTCTACATCCATTTGTGTAAATAGTAGGCTATTGTTGTTCTGATTTGAATCAGCTAATATAGATCTGTTTTGATTTGTTTGTGAGAATAATTCCATGGGGTCTGAGTTGATAGAGTCAGGTCTGCTTTGTATTAGATTTGTTGTTTTGTTTAGCTAACTAATAGTGGCTATGTTGGGGTCATGTGACTTCAATTGATCTGCAGTTGGGGGTGAGCTGGAATGCCCACTTTTTGTTTTGGTGTATAGGTTGTGTTATAGGTTGGATTGATAGGTTTTGTTAGTGTTGGTTCATTTGATAGTAGTTGTTAAAGGTGGTGGTGTTGGAGCTTCGGGTGGGTTTTCTGAGTCAACAGTATCAGTGAGGGATGTGAAGGTTTCAAAAAGTGTATCAGAAACTGATCGAAGAAGTGATTTGTGTTGTGACATGGTGTCATAGGCTCCAAAGGAGCTATTGTTGCCAAGAGATATGTTTTTACTGCTCAAACTTTTGTGTACTATGTTTGTAGTACTGTGATTATACTGTTGTAATTTAGGCTAGTGTTATAAATTCAAAAAATTTTTATTGGTGCAAATGCAAAAAAAAATATGCACAAAGAAAAATTTATACGCATGTTATATATACGGAGAGCACTGATATATGCGCAAATTTAAATCTATGTGCGCTGTGCCTACTGCGCTGATCCAATTTACATCACTGATTTAGGCTCGTACTTGAATAACTTTATTTATTAATAGGATTATTTAATGGGCTTTGTTATCTATACTTTGTTTACTTTTTAGTTAATTTTTTAATTTCTTATGATTTTCAGAGAAACAGGAAAGAGTTTTTCACATGTAATTTTCAAAAGATTGTTTTAGCCAATCATATTATTACTTTAAATAAGTCAGTCATTTGACTTAAAGAACATAGAGAAGAATTGAATAACTTTAGCTCAAGATCCTTTTAAAACTACTTGATATATAGCTTTATAATTTTTGTTAAAGAAGCATCAAATATTAAAAAATATAAGTCTTATATTTAAAATTATATTTTATAAGAGATGTGGTGACATAGTAAAGTGGTGGAGTTATCACACCCACAAGCTAGTTTAATCAAAGGTATAGAGTTTGAATCCCACTAGTGATGTTTCGGACAAAAATTTTTTGTGTTATGATAATGGATCTTTATTGATTAGTTGAGTTAATTACCTGTAACTCTAGTTACACTATTATTGTCGAAATACTGGAAGGTTCTAGAGCTTTTGTATTATACAAAGAAATGCAAACCAGTGCAAACTAATGATAAGTCTTTAGAACCGAAATATAAAAAAAAAAAAAGACTGAAAGAGAACTGAAACTGGCTTGTGAAGACCCAAGTTTAGGAAGTAATAAGAATATAATGGTATCACAAAGCTGAATTGGACTAAACCAAGAAATTGAAAAATCTGGATGACAAAACCTTCATAGGTTCAGGGTTCTACCAACCTGGCCACCGAAGTTGCATCGGAGAAAAAGGACTTGTGCTTTGAAAGCATGTACTAAGAGAAGGGAGACTATAAGATACTTAAAACCTGGGCAGACCAACTCTACTGGGCTAACTGGTTTGGAAGTTTGGTGAAACCAAGAACTTGGTTTGTAAGAGGAAAGTAAAGTAAGTTCCCAGTCCAAGAATAGCAAACCTCTACAAGGGCAAAAGTGGTTAAATAGGGTTATGTGAAGTTAGGAAACTGCAGATTCATTGAATCCTACACCGTGGGGTTAGGAATCTGAGATGTCAATTGATGAACTTAATGATATAATCACAACTGCAAGTGGGAGCTTTGGTAACTGCAAAAAGGTAATTGTAAATAGGTATACAAGAGCCTAAATCTAGATGAGATTTTGTAGCTATTCTAGTAAATTTGGATTTGGGGTAAATTGTGAAGTTATAGATACTTTGAATTATTAGATAAGATAATTTTCAGATATAGATAGTCAATCATAGCCCTATTCTTATTGCATATCAATAATTATATTATGTATTTAATTAACTTGTAATAAGTGAACAATATGTAATTAATAAAGCACATAAGATCAAGATCTCTCTGATATAAAAAAAAAAAAAAAAAAAATTATATTTTATATTTATTTTTTTAAGTAAATTAAAAAAAAGTATTTTTTTTGCCAAATTTTACATATAAATTTGGGTAAATCAACTTATTTGATTTATATTAAACAACAACCAAGAGGACATGTCTTGTATCTGTTACATCTCTTAGCTTTATCCCTTTTTATAGTATCTGAAACCACAACCAAGTTGCTTTTAATCTCACACGTATTCATCTCTTCCTCCAAAACAAATACAAAACTATCTATGCTTTCAAATTTATCAAAGACTTAGATATCAAACCCATATGCTTTAGAATTTACTACTCTTTTAGTGAAAATATACTCAATAAATCACTATTCCAAATTTATAATGATAGCTAATTCAATATCAACATAGCACTTAATATTCCTAAACAACAATTTACTCAAGATTTTAGAATTCTTTTACTCAAACCCTTTATTCAAGATCTTGATAGCTAGTTTAGCTTTTTTATTTCAATCTACTCCGGACAATTTACCAATACAACAGAAAACTTTGCAAAAAAAATTTACAATTATATCTAATATCAAGTTGCTACTACTCTTGCCTTCAAATACAAAAAACTTCTTCTAGTATCCTATAATCTTCCTAAAATCTCATTACTACAGCAATATAGAGAAGCTGTTACTAAAGCAACCCTTCATTATATCTATACTTGCAAGGCTAATGAAAAAAATATCTGTAACATCACCTCTACTAATACAGAAGACCCCAACTTTGCTAACTAACACTCTTATCAAAATATATACAAACATTTCTACAACAAATTTCTTAAATTCTACCCTGCACCAACTCCTTCATCTCCCTAACTACAAGCTTTAGCTATAATTCATCCTACTCTAGATTTCTCTATCTTTGACAAAGATAATACTCATTCTGCAACATTCTCTAAACTATTCGCTACACAAATCTTCTTTGACCTTGCAAACAATGCAGATAGCTTCTACTAGAAAAAAAATAATGCTAATACCAATATTTGTCACAATACCTACTACTTTTACTTTTTCTTTAATGCATATTTTAATGCTGCTACCAAAAATGATCATATTTATAATCTTTTTTATAAAGAAGCTATTTACAAATTACTCAAGCTCACTACAGACTCTACATATATTAAAAGAGTTATCTTATACTTTAATATACTTAAAAACCCAAAACAAATCTTCATCTAAATTCGCAATCAATATAATAAAACTTTCTTACCCCAAGCTAAAAAACTTATTATTAATCACTATAAAATTATCAAACCAACCTTTTTTAATAATCTATTCCATTTGTTGCACCCCAGACAGCAGGTCTAGAGTTCTATAGACAATGTTTTCGAAAAATAGCCCTGCGATATAGTTAATAGCTAACACTATCAGTTGGATTCTAATCTGTAATCTTGGTCATACTAGCTTGAATGAGAGCTTTGGTGCAATAAATCCAAAGAACTAGAATAACTGAAAACCTGCTTGGCAAGTCTTGAGTTGGGAAGTAGCAGTGATCTTTGATAGTGCCACAGAAAGACTGAATTTAGAACCAGAAATTGAGATCGGAGAACCAAGTGGCCAGGTTCTTAAGTGGGAAGACATACTAGCTGAACTGCTAGCCCACCACTAGAGAAAAAAAACTTGTGCTCTAGAAGCATAAACCAAGAAGAAGGAGACCATAAGGCATCTAGAGCCTAGGCAGACCAACCCTTCAAGGTTGCCGGCTAGAAGTAAGGGAGGAACCAGTAAGGAATCCGGAAAAGAAGGCAGTTAGAATGTGGGTACTAGGACCATTGTGAACCTTGCAAGAGCAAGAGTATATAAGTAGGAACTAATTAGGAAGGTTGTGGCTTGAGATACAGATTGGGTTATAGTAATCAAAAGGATAGCTTAAGATACGAACCTAGTGGTGGCAGCACAACATATACTAATTGGAAAAAAGTTACCAAACATGCAGGTAAGCACATGTGTGAGACATGTACTGCTCTGTTAGGTTTACCACAAGGATAAATGCCCCAATATGGTTTAGCTAAAGTCTTAGGGTCATTCATAGCAATGGCTAATCTCATATGAGTGTTAGGGTAGGGCATGTTACAAAAGTAGTAGCCAGAGGATTTAAATGGGTAACTCTCTAGTTGGGTTATAGGTATGGTAGCTAGTGTGAAACATAGAGCAGACTACTTAAATAGGTGATCAAAAGTTGTATGTATAGCTAGTTGTACTCTCATTAAAAATAACCAGAGAGCTTAAATAATTAATTTTCTAGTTAGATTGCAGGTATGGTGGCTAGTGTAAAACCCAGATAGACTACTTAAATTAGGCACTCAAAAGGTGCATGTGTAGCTAGTTGTATCTTTGTAAAATAGATATAATATCATAATTACCTAAATAAAGCTCATGCCAATAGCCTAAGTAGTTACCTTAATATATAAAAAAAAAAATAAAATAATCTATTCCATGACCCATCATCTAAATCTAACAAAATCAATGAACCTCTTCCTCAATCCCAACAATCTTTTTATTAGTGTCTTTTGCAAAAAATATAGAAACAGCTACTGCCTCTGAAATAATGATGTTCTTCACATCTTGTAGACCATTTTTAGAGAAGAATGATATAAGTGAGCAGGCAGGAAAGCCTATTTATATGAAAGAATCAAGTAATGATGATCAGACTCAATGCACAGAGCAGACTCTAGATTTTTGTACAGCTATGAGAGCCGGGTATTTGGTGAGCAATTTTGCAGAAGATCTTACTCTCTCCTTAGATACCAAGTTATTTCACCTTTCTGAGAAGACATGCTTTAACAAATTTCTTGACAAATACAATTTACTACTTCTTTCACTTCCACAAACTCTCAAATCATTTCTTCATCACCTGCTTAAATATTCTTTCTTTCAATCCTACAAAATATTAGTTAATATTATTATACTTGAAACACATATATATCTTGATATAAACAAACATACTCTTTCTGGTTACTTAATCCTCTCTCCAAACCAATATTCAATCTATTCCTTTTCTTCTATTTTGTCATCTTCAATAGATTATTAATTTATTTATTCAAGTAGTTCATCAAATTATAATATATCTTTCTACTTTGGTTCACAACTTTATTTTATTTTAAATTTTGTTAAAATCTTCATACATATAATAATTAAACCAACCTACTACAAAACAAACAAACAAATAACTTTCTTTTTCTTATAGATCATTTATTTCTTCTAATCTTCTTTTTATAATCTTTTCTTTATTTTGCAAACTATAATATTTATAATTAATTACTTTAAAATTATAATCTTACTACTTACTTCTATATATTAATATAAATATATACTATTGCATTCTCATAATCCCAACTCCAAAAAAACTCATATAGAAAAATATCTCTAGCTCTCTTTTCTAAAATTTTACTTTCAGTATCCACAACTTCACTTTGTAACAAAAGTACTTCTTCTTCATAGGTTAAACCTACAATCTTATCTTGAAGCAAATTGTCTACTCTTTTTGGTGGCAAACTTTGCTTAAAACTTCTTTTCAAATGCTGTCCAAAATAACTTCATCAATCTATTTTCTATTTTAACTTCAACAAAATCCAAAAATTCTAAATTTAACACAATACGTATTGTACAATACAAAATTCTCTGATAAACCAACACATAGTCAAATCAAGTAACCTGATTTGTAAATCATATCCAAATCAAACTTCAAAAAATGTGCAAAATTGATTTTCTTAATTCTATAGGTTGTAGTATAGTGGTTGTGGCATATAGCACTGCAGGGCTATATGTTCGAATCCTACCGGTAGCATGTTAAACCTAGTGCACCGTGGTAATATTACCGACTATAGCATGAATATTTACATTTTGTAATTTCTTAAAAAATTTTTTAAAATTCTCTTAATTACTATTACAATTCTTTTTTACATTTCTACTATTGTATCAAATATTTAATACTGCAGATCTATATACAATATTATTTATTTCATTTTATTATTTTATTTTATTTTTATAACTTTTAACTTTTCAATCTCTTTTATATATTTTCTTTATATATTTTTCTATTATTTTTTCTTCTCTTTACTTTTTTAATACTGTATTATAACTATATAATGTAAATATAAAACAATCTATTAAATAAAGTTGGTTGAGAGTATATGTCTAAGATCTGGGGATAGGACGTTAAAGGTCTGAATAACCAGACCATAGGTGGTCTCTACAATATCAGCCACCTCCCAAGACCTATCAACCAATCTCTTTTTAATAACTTTTAGTATTAACAATACTTACCCCTTTCACATATCAATTCCAACTAGTATATTCCACTTACTCAATCTATTACTCTTGAAGAAACACTTCAAACTATTTCCCAACTCCCCAACAACAAAGCATGTAGCCTCATAGGTATTAATTATGAAATAATCAAACACCTTAATTACTTCTGCATCCTTTCTATTACTGCTCTTTTTAATCACTGCCTAATCCATAACTACATACCAAAGCAATAGAAACAGGAAAAAATCTTCTCTATTTCTAAAAACAATGCCTTCGATAACAACCTTAATTTCATATACCCAATCAGCCTTATTGAACATACTTGCAAAATTTACACCAAAATCATTACTAATAGACTTAGCAAAGTCTTTATACAATATTCTATATTATTTTCCTACAACTATATTGCCTTACCAGGCAATAGTATATCAATCTCAATTTACATTCTCAACAACTTGATTGAAGATACAAATTACAACTATCAAGATATATAGATCTTTTCTCAGAATATAAGTAAGGTCTATGACTCGGTTAACTTTATATTATTTTAGTATTCACTTTCTTGACTTGCCCTTCCCTCTACTATTATCAATATTCTTACTAATCTTTTAACTGACTGCCAAAACAAGATTATCACTAACTTTGGTCTAATATCTTTATACCAAGTTCTTAATAGTATTAACTAAGACAAAACTATTACCTCTCTTCTCTGGTATATCTACTATGATCTCCTTATATCTTACATATATTCATCCTTTCCTAAATACATATCTAAGGCTTCTTGGTTTACCAATCTTAAACATTTTACTACTAACCATACTGAAATTAACTGCTCTATCCTAGTATATATAAATAATACTCTATGGGTGGCATTATCCCAAGAAGAACTGTCTAATATCATATTTATTGCAGAATCATTCTATTTAATGGCAAATATTTAAGTTAACCTTTCTAAATCCATTTTCTCAACCAATTTAAAAACTATCAACTTTAGCTCAATTATCTTTAACAACCAAGCCCTACCTGTTTGTCCACCACACCAGCCTTTTAAATTTCTTGGCTGCTAGTTTACTCTAAACAACAAACAATTCAAACAATCTTAGCTTATATTATCAGAATCTTCACATCTTATTCAAATTGCTAACACCAAACAAATTACTAATACCCAGGCTCGGTACATTATTAATACTATTATTATTTCTTCTATTGAATATCAACTTCAAAATATTGTTCTAAGTCAGTCCCACTACAACAAAATTCTTTCACAACATATTGGCTTTGTCAAGCACAAAGCCAAACTTAGCTGTAACATACCTACTAGCACTCTCTTACACCTCCAGATTTATAATATTAAAAACATTTGAGATATCCAACTCCAGCATCATATCCCCAACTTCCTTAAATGGTTAAACAATAAAGACCTACTCGGAGTATCTACTCAAATCAGAGTACAACGGCTTTAGAACAACCTCTGGTCATCTACTAGCATACTGCTACACCCAAACCCTATTATAGATAGACCCAACAAATACACTACAAGTTTCAAGATCATACAACTTTTCAAATTCATTAATTATTCTTTTTTTTTTTTTTTTTTTTTTTTTTTTTAAGAGAGGTCTTTCCTCTATTTCTTTATTTTAAAATATATAATTGAATACAACTTGTACAAATTTATACATTTAACAAAAGGGAGTAGAAGTTAGGGCTCAGGTTTAC
>CAJVPU010002157.1:0-11153 GCA_910591775.1 Dentiscutata heterogama | reverse complement strand
TAAAAAAGTAAATCAGAGCTAAAAAAGTGCAAAAACGCAGGCAAATTTGCCTGCGTTGGTCTACATATTAAGGGATAGATAAAGCTATACAAACTTAATAAATTGGTTTTCATAATATAAAAATTTAAAAGTGGACTAGCAAACTAGCTTTTAATTTTATTTTCAAAAAATTTTTATATATAAAAACAAAATTTTTTAAAAAAACCACTTGGATAATAAATATATAATACTTACATAATTACTAGAACATCTAATAAAAATAACCAAATAGTTAAGTTATTGATTTTGGCATATAGCATTTGGAATTCATTCAGTTTTTATATAGGTAAAAAATCTTCAGTTGAAACATAGTGATTATTAAAATTTATAAGTAATTAGGTCAAAATTAGATCACAATTAGATACATCCATACAAAAATTTATAAGCATCAAGTTACAACCAGGTATAAATTTATAAGTAAATTCATAAGCGATTCATAAGCAATTCATTATCAGACTAACAATCTCTGATCAAAAAATCACTTTTATTCTCAATAATTATATTATGTTGGGGATGAAGCTGAAATCAGATGATGCTGAAATTTTGGCCTATTTTATTATGAAATTTTAAAAAATTTTCGAGCCTTTTCATTAGGGGTTTTTTTTAGGGTTAGGTTAGGGTTTAGGGTTAGTATTGTTAGTAAAAAAATATATGTGAATTTTAGTAGGTATTATAGATTTAAATAGGGACTCTAAATTTCAGCATCAGCCAATTTCAGCATCATCCCCAACATATTATATTATATAAATAATTAGCTTAAATTTTATTTAACCTAATCTAATCACTTACATTAAATCATCACAAAATTGAAAATTTTTGCCTATATGTGTTATTTATTATATAATTTACTAAAGTAGCTCTAGTAGCTAAAACTAAAGATTAATGATATTTTATATTTCCATATTTGTATAATTATTCTGCAATTCTTAAATTTAAATCATTTTAAATAAATTATTTAAAATTTATTACAAAGATTATAAAATAATAAATTATTAAGCTCTAATTTAAGAGTTTTATTTAAATTAATTCAAACCTATTTCCAACTTCTATACAAAAAATACTTGCAAAAAAAACATTTATTTACTATTCTTGTACTTCTGAATTTTCATCATAATCGTTAGCATATTTACTATTTGAATCAAATAAGGACTTTACTTTATCTAAAATAATCAATAATTTGTTATATCTTTTAGATCTTAATCTACTATATTTTTTCTTAACACCTTTGTCTAATTGTTCAAGAAAAGTTTTAATTTTGAGAATTATTTCTGGTTTTCTTATATTAACTTTAGTTTCTTGTATAATTTCTTTATGTTTTGTAATTGGAATAGATCTAAACAAAGGCGCAAAATTATTATTACAAAATATATTAGTAATATATTCTTTCCAAGCCTCTTTTGCTAAATATGTAAAATTTGTTATCTTAATACTTAATTCATATTCTTCTCCTAAACTTTTACAAATAGTTCTTGAATTTATAGAATTAATGAAATTATCTTTTCTTAGATAGGCATTGAATCTTTGATATTCAGTAATAGCTTCTAGCTAGTTTCTTGAACTATTTGCTTGAAGATTCTTGTATCCAATTAATCCAAAGAAATTATTCCACAACTATAAATTATTGATTATAATTTAGTTAATTTAAATATTTAAATTAATTGTATATAATAATTACTTGAAGAAATTTTTTACAATTTCATGTAGCAATTTTCTAGTAACATATTTGTGGAGTAGAAGGTATCAGTGTTTTCAAGGTCTTGTTTATTTTCTTTAAAATCATATCTAATCCTTGATATTAATTGAAGAGCTCTGATTTAGAAATAGTATAATTTCTTTTCATGATGTTTCTCACAAACAGATCAAGCTACATCAGCTGTATTTTATCTGAAGCTTCTATCAACTAGTATATTGGATAATATCATACCAACCATATTAGTGAAAAAATCTTCTTCACAGCTCTTTTTAGCAACAAATTATTTTCTCTAATAACCTTTCTATAGTTGATAATAGCCTATAAATAATAAAAAATTTATAAAAAATTAATTATCAAAAAAATAATTAATTAAATAAAATTAAAATTAAACACTAAAAATTAATGATTTAATAAAAAATCTTACCTGTTTAAATTTTATCTGATAAAGTAAATCTTTTTGTTTTTTTGCCCAGTTTAAATATCTTTTTACTAACAGATCAGAATTATCTTTAACATATAGAGTAAAGTCAATAGAAATAGAACAAATTTATCTAATTAATTTGGCACATTTCTATTGACTTCACTCTATATAGCCAAACCAATTTTATGACTATTACTTGATGATAAATGTTACAAACAGAATTCCAAGCCTTATGATAATCATGCCACTTTTTAAAGTAGGCCAATTGATTCTTTGTCTTATATTTTTAGTATTTTCCAAATTTCTTGATATCAATATTCCTTTTTAAATAAGTAGAATTAATATAAATAAAAGATATTGTAAAATCAACAACAATTATATCAATTTTTTTGATTAGATAATCAAAATCATAGATCACCAATTCAGATCAACATATGCTCTAAATATATTCATCTCTTTATACAATTGCTCAGGAATAAGAATTAACCATAGAAATTTATATGTAATTTTAGTTATATAATAATATAGAACACCATTACATATAACAACTACTCATTTATGTATTTTGTCTTTGATTTTTGAAATTTTCTCTATATGATAAAGAACTTCTTCAACATTAGTAATTGAGTTAGGGTTAATGTTAAAAGAGTCAGAAATAAAAATTTCTAGAATTTTAACTTCTATATTGGGTATTCATTTTTAAGTAACACTTATTCTTGATATAGTAGATGATTTAGATTCCCTAATACTATATAGTTTAAAGATAATTAGAGAATTATTCATATCTTTTTCTAATTCAGGGGCTTGTTCTAGTCATAGTTCAGATAACTTAGAAAGATGAGTGGAGCATCTTGGACAAACTTGCTTTCTATTATTAATATTTTGTTTATTACAGTTAAAATATTGTTTGTTATAATAGTCATTTGATTCTATATTAGAAGCCAGAATATTGATATTATTAATAGTAAACAACTTCTCTTTAAGTAACAAGCTTAAAATTTCAGAAAGTTAATTGTGTAATTCTTCATTTATTGCTTTCTGCATTTTAGGTATAATTATAAAAAGATTCTTATATTGAAGCCTAATATCAAAATTAGATAACCAAGGCTTATTAGTATATTGAATAAAATTTTCTGATTCCATGTTAAAAGCAACAAAACTAGTAATAGTATTATATATTACTATATTTGATCCTTGATCAAGGTAGTTTCTCTGCCCTTTTTGTTTGTTATTAAATATCATAAATAAAAGCCCTTAAAGTAATACTTCTTTTCTTTCTGACAATTTATCTAACTATCCTTAGAAATAAGAATAACTTCCTAAACATGAGATATAATTGTCAATATTGACAATAGTTTTAGATCTAGTGATAGAATATTTTATAGCCAATACTACAAGATTTATTTTCAATATATATTTTCCATTCTGGGATCTATAAATTAAATCAACAGCTATCGCACTTTTGAAAATCTTCTCAGTATTTAAAGAATCTATATTAGAATTATTATAGATTAGTGTTTTAATGAGTTTTACAATAACTTGATTATGTTTGCTTAGCCATATTTGTAGTATATAACTTAATAGGTTTTCTAAAGAAAACCTATTGCTATCTCTAATAAGAAAATTAATATCTTTATATAAAGAATTATGCTCAAATAATGCAATATTAATAGCTTCTTGTATATGCTTATGCTGATTACAATACCAAAAGTTTCATTGTTCAATAAGATTTTCATTTTCTTTACACTTTTTTTATATGATTTCTTTAAATGAATTATCTTTTCACAATAGCCACTTATTCATTTTCTCAATTCTAATATCTCTAGCTTTTGACCTTCTACTTGCAGTTGCAATTTGATAATAGCATTAGTAAGATCTAATATACATTCAATATCCTTGGTAGCTATTTTTTTAGAGACAAAGCTAGCATCGATTCAAGTTCTCTTATTTTCATAATCTGTGTGATCTAAATCAGAATTATCTAAAAGACTTTGATAAAAAATATCATATATTATAACCTCATTATAATATATTTGACAAACAAAATGAGAATTTAAAGAAAGATTAACAAGTTCTGGTATAAAATTATAATATAATACAAGCTATTTAGCTACCTTTGGACTATTAGCATTTTGCCATATTTGTGATCTTCTTGTATCACAGGGACTTAAACCAAAATCCTTGTATTTACTAGCTATTGTAGTAAATATGCAAAGAGAGTTTTCAACTTTTGATTTTTGTTGAGCTATTAAGTACAACTCTTGAATTCTAGTGATTCTAATGGGTTGTTACATAAAAAAAAAAAGCTATAAATTAAATATAAAAAGAGTTTTTTAAAAAATTTTAGGCCTTATACACTTTTTTATAGAGTGCTGATCATAAAAAGATTATAAAAGATTACAAAATTAGAGGTTTCTTACTCTTAGTTTGAATAATTATATATTACAATCGATTATCATGAAAAGCTACAATTTTGGGCTAAAAAAGAATCTAATAAGGTTAGCATAGGCCAATCAAATTTTACAGATTATTCTAGAATAGATTTTTTAATTTTGGTAATATGTCTGACTGCAATGCCAAAAAGCTTTTAATGAATTGAAACAATAACTTATTACTGCCTCTATTCTTATTTATCCAAACTACAAGAAAGAATTTGTATTAGCTACTAATATCTCTTATTTAGGATTTGAAGCCACTTTGAGTCAAATATTAAGTAATTAAAAAGAACACACTATTGCTTATACAAGCAAAAGCCAAAAAAAAAAAAGTAACTATAGAGCTACAGAACTAGAATATGCTGTCATAGTATAGGCTATTGAGCATTTCTATAAATATTTTGGAACTAACTATTTTATTCTGATTACCGACCACTTTGCTCTTAAATAGTTAAAGTCTTCTCAACCAAAAAAACACCTAGAATAATAGATAATGAAACTACAATTTTATTACTTTACTATTATTCACAAACCCAAACAAATCTATTCTAATATTGATACTCTTTCAAGATTGCCAACACAGACATATGCCTCTTCTTTATCTTCTTTTACATGAATTTAGATCAATATCAATATCTTGTAGAATACTTAGAATTAGACTTATTATCTCCTAACCTTACAGAAAATAAACAACAAACAATTATTAAACAATCAAGATATTATGAATTGTGAAATAAAATACTATACAAAAAGAATTGAAAAGATTTGATAAACCTATTTGAGTTATCAAGTAGTCCGAAGTTAAACCTATCTTCTGTATGATGTATAGTCATTTTACTGCTAGATACTTAGAAACTAATACTATGTATTATAAAATATCTAAACAATATTATTGGAACCAAATGTATTAAAATATTAGAGACTATGTTTGATCATATAAAGTATATCAGAAAAAAGAAAAAACTAAATGAAAAGAACTTCTTTACCCTATTTAAGTAGGATGAGCTTAACTCTAACAAAATCTAAAAATTCTAAATTTAATGCAAATACATATTGTACAACACAAAATTCTCCAATAAACCAACACATGGTCAAATCAAGTAACCTGATTTGTAAATCATATCAAAATCAAACTTCAAAAAATATGCAAAATCAATTTTCTTAATCCTACAGGTTGTAGTATAGTAGTTGTAGCGTATAGCACTGCAGGGCCATATGTTCGAATCCTACTAGTAGCATGTTAGACCCGATGCACCGTGGTAGCATTACCAACTACAGCATGAATATTTATATTTTGCAATTTTCTAAAAAATTTTTTAAAATTTTTTTTAATTACTATTACAATTCTTCTTTTTTACATTTCTACTATTGTAACAAATATTTAATATTGCAGATCTATATACTATATTATTTACAATACTATTATTTCATTTTATCATTTTATTTTATTTTTACAACTTTTAACTTTTCAATCTTTTTTATATATTTTTCTTATATATTTTTCTATTATTTTTTCTTCTCTTTATTTTTTTAATACTGTACTATAACTATATAATGTAAACGTAAAACAATTTATTAAATAAAGTTGGTTAGGAGTATACATCTAAGATCTGGGAATAGAATGTTAAAGATCTGGGTAACCAGGCTATGGGTGGTCTCTACAATATTAGCCACCCCCAATAACTCTAACCAATCTTGGTCTAACAACACCAATTTTAGCCACATTGACTATATCTGGACAGATTCCTTCAATCTACAATTTCTTCTTAATTTTCATCTCCATAATAGCAAAACTAGCACCCTTAGTGATTACCTAATCCTTACATCTTCCTGGACATTTCCCCATGCTTTTAGCAAACCTTCTCGCTTCCACACTAATATTAGCTGCAGAATCTTTGACTACAAATCAACTTCACTAGATCAATAGACCCAATTCTCTGATCTTGTCAGCAACCTCTTTACCTAGCAACACGTTTCTCTACACATTCATACATCTGAGAGTATCGACACTACATAGCATAAATACAATACTATATTCTGCACGCTACCACCCAAACCCTCCCCAACAAAATAACTCGCAAGCGTAGTTATAATCACAAATATAGCCCACAATGTACTGCCTTTCAAATTGGCCTCAAAAAACTAGAACACTTAATCAAAATTATTATCTTCGACTCCTCTTACAAGTACCTACCTTATATTAATTCTCTTATTCTCATTATCAACTTCTATACTCATAGTAACCTCCAAACTCTCAATTTTTTGGACAACCTATCATTACATACATGGTTACAACATGCATATGATATTTGGAAACAAATATCTCAAGCATACCATATTGAATATTCTCTTTGACTCAGATACCAAATTAACGAGGCATCAGAAAAAAGATACGAAACTTTAATCTCTAAACCCACACAAGCTATTAATAGTATACTAGACCGATACAAACCTCCTATTCACTTTACCAATATCAAATTACCAAACCAACTTATTACTAAACCTGCCCAAATTAAACAACATATACAATCTCACTTTTTTAACTAGACAGCCTTCAAACCCATTAACTAATCTCTCTTTGACAACTTCTAGTATCAACAATACTTACCTCTCATACATATCAATCCCAACTGGTATATCCCACTTATCCAACCTATTACTTCTGAAAAAACTCTACAACCATTTCCAAATTGCCCAACAATAAAGCATGTGGTCTTACTGGTATTAGTTATGAAATAATCAAACACCTTAACCACTCCTGTATCCTCGCACTTACTGCTCTCTTCAACTGCTATTTAACCCATAACTATATACCTAAACAATAGAAATAGGGAAGAATCTTCCCTATTTCCAAAAATAATACCTTTGATGGCAACTTTAGCCTCACATGTCCAATTAGTCTTATTAAACATACTCGCAAAATTTATACCAAAATCATTACAAATAGACTTAATAAGACTTTATGCAACACCCTATACTCTCTTCTTATAATTATGTTGCCCTCCAGGCAACAGTACATCAACTCCAATTCACATCCTTAAGAATGCCACTTGGCTATATCTTAACAACAATCAAAAAGTTTCAAACCTTGTACATAGCTTCCAATCATCAATACTTAAAACATTCAAAGTTAAATTATTATTTAATAACCTTCTATCTCCACACATTCTTCACAAAAGATATCCTTCTTATCCCAACTCCTGCTATATATGCCAACAACCTACTGATGTACTTCATTGGGTATTTTGCCCCTTATCCGATTTAATACTTAAACTGCTTGATATATCTCTACAACATATTATAACTCCTAGTAAACTTCAAATCTCTTACACCCAAATTCAACATCTTCTTAGTCAAATTAGAAGCCTCGACAGTTTGCAAACCCATGCATTTAACTTCAAACCATCACTGTTCTCTACAATCACCAGTCTTGTCCCAGTCGATATTATCAACACCATACGGGACTACACTCCATCTTACAACTTTGCCTGCTCTTTAGCAATTCAATTTCTTCTTCATTTTAACTAACAAATCTATACAAATATCTGGATTCCCTACTGCACTTCAAGATCACAATCTAACTTTGCCCCCAGTATCAATAACAATATTACTCCTGTCAATCCCACTATATCTTCGTCAAGTCCAATAGTTTCTTCTGAAAATTCCTCTAATATATCTATACTTGAACCACTTTCTAAATTAGAAATTTGGTACCCCAACTGGATTAAATTCTCTTCACACCCTTCTCTTATCCTTACTTACCCTCAATCTAGGTGAGCCTTGGCCACTCTAGTAGGTTTAGGCCGCAGATAAGTATTTAGGTTTACCTAGATATATGTCTAAGTTCTTTTTCTTAGTTTTAGATTTAAAATATAAAACCTTTTTTGACTATGTAAAAAGTTTTTGTTAAATCTAATAAAGATAAGAGCATGGTTTCACCTTTAACATTAAAAAAATAAAAATAAAAATAAAAAAAATATATATATATATATACAACTTGCTATAACAGAGTTTCTTTAAATATATTTTTAACCAAAATAAAAAAGATTGCATATTACTAGATAGTATTTGTAGCCTGTTAAGTCTACCTATCTTTTTTTAAAATTTTTTTTTACCAAAATCTGGGCAAAGTAGTTAATTCTCTTATATTTGTATAAGAAAAAATTAATGGCAATTTATAATTAAAAATATATTTAAAAAAAACACACTGTAAACAAAAACTAATTATAAAAAAAAAATCAAAAAATTAAAAAAAAAAATAAATAGTTTTAGCAATACAAAACAACAAAAATTATATAATACACTATAAAAAAAGTTTTTACTTTTTCTTTATATCTGTATTATAATATCTAATATCAATATGTAGAGATATTTAAAATTTTTGTTTTCTACTACTAAAAAATTTATATATTTTATTTATTATAGGATATATATATATTATTATGATTTTCTCACAACTACTATTTCTAATTTAAAAATATAAACAAAATTGATTTTTTGTAAAAAGTATACTGAATTTTTTACTTTTTAGAAAAAATTTTAAAGAAAAAATCAAAAAAATAGTGAAAATATAGTATAAGAATTTTGTAGTTAAATATTTTCAAAAAAATTTTCAAGAAAGTGTATTAGAAGACTCATTTGTATTTTTTTTGTATTTTTTAATATCTAAAAGCCTTTTTATTAACAGAATAATTATTATTTTTGATAAATAAAACCACCAAAAATTTTTTATACAAGAATACTTTTGCTAGTTATTTTGTATAATAATACTTTTGGCTTGTATACTGAATATATAAAAAAGTTACTATGAGAGTAGAAGTAGTTAATCTTTATAAAAACCAAAGCTACTTAGTGCAACTTGCTACTAACTTTAATAACCTTTTGTTTTTCAATTCATAAAAGTTATTTAAAAAAAAAGTTTTATTAAATAGTTATTAAAAAATTTTTGTTTAAAGTATAGAAGTTTTTGTTATTGCTATTTTTTTTAAAAAGTAGTAAAAATTTTAAATAAAATTTTCTTTAACAACTATTTGATAGAACTCAATAAAATTTTTTTAAAATAAAATCTACTAATTTATTAAATTAATTTAAATAAATTTATTAAATTTTACTAGATAGTTGTTGTTTAAAATTTAAAAAAACTTCTGCTTTGACAACTTTTATATTTATATAATATATAATATCCAGTATATACAAAGTTATATAATTTAATATAAGTTTGTAGACTGTTTATTTAATTTGTTCTAATCTGGTTATATGTCAACACTATTAATTAATATATATTAGAAATAAAGCTAAAATTTGAATAATTATAAATTTTAAAAATTTTATTAGCTATTTTACAGAAACTTAAATATCTTAATATGTAGTAACTGCATTATAATAACATAGTAATTACATAATTACTATTAATTTTAATAGTAACTACATAGTTACTATGCAGTTACTATGTATTAAGAGATTCAAAGTTTCTGTATAGTAATTGCTTAATTCTAACTAGTCAGATATATTAATTTATAATTATTTAATTTTAGTATTATTTTTTATAGTATATAATTGTTATTTAGCTGCTTCTCAACTTATTATACAAATACTTCTCAAAATCTCTAACCAACTATATCATCAAATATGAATTTTCTACTGTGCTAATTTTTTTTACTAGAAAAAAGCATATCAAATCTTCATTCAACCTAATACTAATACAATACCTAATTCATCTTCAACCCTTACAAATAAGAGAAACAAAACTAAATATATCTTTAACTGCTTTTGTGGCTTCTCTGACCAACTATACTCTAAATACAATACTTGCCCTTCTATAAAACAAGTATTTGCCAAACTTGATATCTAGTCAACTAAGTGAATTAGATATAGTATATTTATTAACAATAATTTATCTATACAAATCTAGATAAGTCTTGATTACTCTAGTAGGTTTAGGTAGCAGATAATTAGTTTAAGCTTTTAGTTTAAGCTTTTAGTCTAAGCTCTTATTCTTGTATATAATTTATATTTATTTGTTTTTATACAAATTAAGTTTTTATATATTTTTATATAATTATTTATATAAATTAATCAATAAAGATATAAGCAAGGTCTTACCTAACAACAAAAAAAAAAATTGTTATTTAGCTTATATTTTAAAATTATTAGTAAAATATAGATTTATATAAAAATTTTTAATTTTTTTAATATTACAAAAAATATTAAATTATTTTTTGTTTAGTATTTAGTATATAAAAAATATTAAATTAGATTTATTTTTTTTTAAATACTACTAATTAAATTTTTTTTTAATGTTTAAAGTAAAACCTTGTTTATATCTTTATTAAACTTAATAAAAACTTTTTATATAATTAGAAAAGATTTTAAATTTTAAGTCTAGTACTAAGAATAAGAACTCAGATATTTAAAACTTAATAAAGTTAAGTTTAAATATTTATATATGGCCTAAACTTATTAGAGTGGCTAAAGCTTACCTAAATTTAGGATAAATTAAAAATATATGAGAGGTGTCATCATGAAATTTTTTAAGTAGATTTATAGCAATATATAACACATAATC
>CAJVPU010002156.1:0-11153 GCA_910591775.1 Dentiscutata heterogama | reverse complement strand
AATAATAATAATAATAATAATAATAATAATAATAATAATAATAATAATAATAATAATAATAATAATAATAATAATGTTTTTTATATATTATATGAGAATATAAATCATAAATTTTATGTTTTTAGTTGGTTTTCAAAAAAAAACTTCAATCGTTAATTCATCATTTAGAAATTACTTAACGAATAGTTTTGTCTACGACGAAGTTTCATCATTCGTTAGGCATCATTGATTACTACTATTATGAAATTTTTAAAAAGTTTAAATGAAATTTAGAAAATCGAGTGGTTGTGCGACATTGATTATGCGGCACTTCCAAGTACGTACGTACTGTACGTAAGTAGGTACATTCGCTTTTTACGGCATGCATTACTGGTGGACAAGTAAAATTTACTCCATTCGCCGAGATAATATAAATTATATGCCGTATACTACACTAATACAATTTAGGACATATTGCTAACTAGTTTATTTTATAGTACAACCACTGTAAGTGATAAATACATGTACAGTATCGGTTGATGCATTAATATTTATTTATTTTTTTTTCGTAACACAAAATGGAAAATGAAAACTCAACGAAACAACGACTAGTAGAACATATTACTCAACTATATTTTATTAATTGTCAAAAATCAGCAGATATGAATGATCCTGATGGAATATACAAGCTTGGCTATTGTTATGAATATGGAATTGGCGTTGAAAAGGATGAAAACAAGGCATTCATTCATTATCGAAAATCAGCAGACATGGATAATTCTAATGGAATGTATCAAATTGGGCATTGTTATTATTTAGGAATTGGTGTTGAAAAGAATAAACGCAAAGCATTTGAGCATTACCAAAAATCTGCCGAAATGGGTAATCTTAATGGAATCTATAAAACTGCTATTTGTTACCGTTATGGAATTGGCGTTAAAGATATTGAAGAGAATCGTTCTAAATATGAGGAATTGATTTTAAAGTAGGCTAATTTCTAATTTGTATTACGTATAATACTGTATAATATTTTGCAACTTTTTATTTTATATTAAAAATTGGAATACTTTTATATGATTTTAACTATTTAAATAACAGGGAGTAAGCATTTATTAAATTTATTAATCCACATAGCAGATATTTTAAATTTATAAATTTATATTTATAATTTTGTGCTAATTTAGCTCGTGAGTATAGAGATCATTTTTTGCTAGATGCAGAAAAAAGAGTCCAAATTGACAACTTTTTTAAAAAAAATTTTCGAAATAAATCAAGTTAAATATGTTTAAGATTATTTTTTACTTAAGACACAAAAGTAGTCGTATTAATAAAATTTTGCTGCATAGCTTTTAAAGTTTGTATTTTCTTATGATATAATATAAGATATATAACATTAAAATTGATTTTCCGAAGATTTTTTTATTTGTCAATTTGTCTCTTTTCTCAGCACCTAGCCTATTTATTACTTATTAAAATTAAAATCAGCAAAACACCATTCAAACTATTCTAATTTGCATATAGTTTGTGAGTATAAAAATCATTTGTTAATTATTGGAATTTAAAAACAGTAAACCAAGTTTTACAAATGAAGAAAATAAATACTTATTATTTATATTATGTAATATCCTTCAAATTATTTTATCGCATTAATTTAGTCTGTGCGTATAAAGATCATTTATTAATTATTTGAATTAAAAATTACTAAACAAGTTTACAAATCAAGAATATAAATACTTTTTACTATTATTTAATACAATTCAAATTATTTCATTCATATATTTTAGGGGGTGAGTATAAAGACATTTATTAATTATTCAATAAAATTAGTTAAACCAAGTTTACAAATCAAGATTATAAATATCTATTTTCTATTATATAATACCCTTCAAATCATTTTATTCACATTAATAATTTTATTTAGCAAGTGAGTATAGAGATTATTTATTAATCATTGGAATTAAAATTAGCAAACAAGTTCATAAACCAAGACATAATACTTATTTATTATTATTTATTATTCTCCAAATAATATTATTTTTATATTTTAGCGGGTAAGTCTAAGGATTATTTGTTAATCATTTGAATTAAAATTAGCAAAGCAAATTTACAAATCGAGAATATAAAATACTTGTTTTATTTATTATTGCATAATACTCTTTAATTATTTTGTGTAATTTAGAGAGTGGGTATAAAGTTTATTTATTAATCATTGAATTAACATCAGCAATACAGTTTACAAATTGAGAACAAGAATACTTATTTACTATTGCATTATATTCTTCAAATTATTTTATACACATTAATAATTCTATTAGCTTGTGAGTATTAAGCACTGGTAAAAAAATCAATTATTAACTAAATAATAACTAGTAATTTCTGGTGCAAATTATAACTTATTTACTATATATTTACTAAATAATTTGTGTAATTTATATATTTTTAGTTAATATGTTTAAATGCATATATTATCTAGTGAATATATAGTAAATAAGAGGAAATAAGTTATAATATATACCAGAAATTACTGGTTATTATTTAGTTAATAATTGATTTTTTTACCTGTGAAGACTATTTATTAATCATTGGAACTAAAATCAACAAAATAAGTTCACAAATCAGGAGTATTTATACATATTTACTATTATATAATACTCATTAAACTATTTCATTTGTATTAATAATTTCATTTAGGCTGTGAGTATAAAGATTATTTATTAGCTATTGAATTACAAAAAGCAATATAAATTTACGAATCAAGAATATTAATACTTATTACTATTGTGAAATATGTTACGAATAATTTTATTTACATTAATTTAGTTAGTAAGCATAAAGATTATTTATTGATTATTGGAATTAAACAAATTAAACAGCAACGAATTCACTATTAAAAACATAAATATTTATTCTATATGTAATGCCGTTCAAATTATTTTATTTAGTATGTAAGTATAAAAATTATTTATTAGATATTGCAATTAAAATTAGAAAAACAAGTTCATAAATCAAACATAATACTTCAACTTATTTCATTGAATTAATTTTTTTTATTTAGATCGTAAGTATAAAAATCATTTATTACTCATTAGAATTAACAAGTTTATAAATCAAGAACGTAAATACTTATTCATTATTGTGAAATATGCAATAAATTTATTATATTAATTCAGTCGGTAATTATAAATATTATTTGAGTTAAAAGTAGCAAATAAGTCACAAATCAAGAACATAAAACTTATTTGATATTATTTAAATCATTTCGTTCACATTGTTTTAGTGAGTGAGTATAAAAATTATTTATTAATTATTTAACTAAAATTAGTAAAATAAGTTTGCAAATTATGAACATAATTATTTATTTACTATATATTACATAATATCCTTCAAATCATTTTATTCGAATAATCATTTTATTTAGTAAGTGAGTATAAAGATTACTTATTAATCATCGGATCTGAAATTAGCAAAAATAAGTTTACAAATCAAGAATTTAATATCATATAATATTCTTCATATTATTTTATTCACTTTTAGTATGTAAGTATAAAAATAATTTACTAACTATTTGAATTAAAATTAGCAAATAAATTCACCAATCATAAACATACATAATTATTTATTTACTATTACACAATAATAACCCTTCAAATCATTTTATTTGTATTTAGTTAGTGAGTATAAAAATTATTTATTAATATTGGAGCTAAAATAGAGGTCGTCTAAAGCCATGTACTCATGTGACTTTTTTGTGTAAATCAACCAACCGGGATCGCAAATTTTATTTACATGGATCATTTCGAAGAAGTTAAAAAATAAAAGGAATACAAATATGAAAAACGGCAGTATAAACCTGTCTTGGAGCATTAACAAAAATGCCTGGGAGACAATTTTACCCATAAGTCTACCCTTTCCCAACCCACCCTAGCGCTAACTCTTTCTGATTATGATTTAATTAAACCTTCGAAAAGTCACGTGGGTACATACATGGCTTTAGTCATCCCCTAAATAGTAAAACAGGTTCACAAATCATCAAACAAAGCTAATTATTTACTATTGTTTAATATCTTTACAATTACTTCATTCACATTAATTTAGTTGGTGAGTATGATGACTATTTATTAATCATCAAAATTAGAAACAGCAAAATAAGCCCACAAATCATGAACATAAATACTTATTTACCATTACTTAATATCTTACAAATCATTTTATTTTACATTAATTTAGTAAGTGAGTATCATGATTATTTATTATTTATTGGAACTGAAATTAGCAAAAAAAAATTACAAATTATGAATATAAATGCTTATACTATTATGTAATATTATTCAAATCATTTCATTCTCATTAATTTAGCCTGTGAGTATAAAATGTTTACTAATTATTGATATTAAAATCAGCAAAACAAGTTCATGGCTCAAGAATATAAATACGTACTTATTTACCATTATGCAATATTCTTTGCTTATTGATCATTTCATTCAGTGCGTGAGTATAAAGATTATTGATTACTGTATAGCGCTCCATAAAGTACTCGGGTATATACTACTAACCACAAATAGTACCCTTTGAGTATTGTATATGTAGTGGATACTATATATGGGTATAAGCATAGGTTTGATCAATCCAATAAATATTTTTTTAAAATATTTAAGGCCACATGAACAATTTAATACCCGGGTATATATTGGTCTTCAGGGCTGTTGAATTAATATAATATCCGGTACTGATATATGAGAGTACTTTATGGAGCGCTCTTTAGTGATAAATCAAATTAATATTAGTAAAATGAGCTCTAAAATAAGAAAATAAATACTTATTAGCTATTTTGTAATATTTTCCAACCCATTTTTTGCAATAATTTAGTGAGTGAGTATAAAGATTACTTATTAATTATTAAAATTTAGTATTGGCATTTTTGGACTATGTCCAATAAATATTTTATTTTGGCTTGGACAAATATGGACATGGACTAATCCAAATAGTGTTTACGTCCATTTCTTTGCTGAAATTTTTGAATTCTTACCTAATCTTGGACTTTAACTAGCTCTTTCTATTGAGTCTGTCAGAAAAGTAAGCTATGTGTTTAATTTAAACAAAGTAGACATAATCCATAATTGTCATTTTTATTGGTCCATATTTGCCAACACTGTTAGAATTAATAAATGTTGTGGCTGATACTAAAATTCGAGGGCATGGTTTAAAAACATAAATCTATATATATACTTAAATATCAAGTATAACACTAAACCCTAACCTAACCCTAAAAAAAAGCAGAAAGAAACACCCCAAAAATTTAAAATTTCATATAAAAATAGATCCAAATTTTAGCATTAGCCACGACAATAAATTCTTATTTACCATTATATAATACTCTTCATATCATTTTATTCACATAATTTAGTTAGTGAGTATAAAATTAAAATCAGCAACGCAAGTTCACAAATCAAAATATAAATACTTATTTACTATGTAATGCCTTTCAAATCATTTGTTCACACCAATTATTCATTTAGCAAGTAAGTATAAAATTATAATTAATGGAATTAAAATTAGCATACCAACTTCCCAAATCAAGAAATAAATATTACTTACCGTTATGTAATACTCTTCAAATCATTTCATTCACGTTAATTATTTTATTCAGCGGGTGAGTATAAAGATTATTTATAATTCATTAGAATTAAAATAAGCAAAAACAGTCTGCAAATCAAGACAAAAATACTTATTTACTATTTTGTAATATGTTTTGAATAATTTTATCCGCATTAATTTAGTCGGTGAGTATAAAGATTATTTATTGTTATTGGAATTAAAAACAGCAACCAAGTTCCCAAAATAAAATGCATAAATATTTATTTACTATATTAATATTGTCTAAATTATTTAATTCGCATTAATCATTTTATTTAGCATGTGAGTATAAAGATAATTTATTAATCATTAGAATTATGATAAGTAGCAAACCAAATTAATAGATAAAGAAATAATGCTTTTTTACTATTACGTAACATTTTAGTTTGTGAGTATAAAGATCATTTATTAATTTTTGGAGTTAAAATCAGAAAACAAGTTCATAAATCAATACTTGTTTGCTATTATATGACAACTCTCTATCATCTCATCCCTATTAATCATTCATTCAGCGAGTGAGTATAAAGATAATTATTAATAATTAGAATTAAAATAAGCAAAACTAGTTCACAAATCCAAATCATAAATATTTATTTATCATTTCATTCGCATTAGACGGTGAGTACAAAACTATTTACAATTGATATAAAGTTTAAAATTTATGGCAAATGGTGAAATAAAATATGTTATTTTATAATTATAAGCAAAAAAGAATATGGAAAATGCGCAAATTGTAATGAGAACAACGCGTATAAAGCATGGTGTTTATCATGTGACCCAGTCATAACAACACAGTGGACAAGTAAAAACAAGGATATTGATGATTTAATTAAAGCATTTCAACTTAGAACCTTTGCATATGAAGATGTGATTGAATGGATTTCATTTGACAGATTAGATAATATTATAAAAATTGGCGAAGGAGGATTTGGATCTTTATATAAAGCAACCTGGTTGGATGGTATACGAAAAATTAATGGTGACGACTATTCCTATAGGAGATCACGCGAACCAAATAGTACCGTTGCGCTCAAGACCTTGTCCGGTTCAAAGACAAAGTTAAATCAAAATTTTGTTGATTTTTTAAGCGAGGTAGGTTAAAGTTTTATTCGATACCTTACGTAATAGCTTATTGAACTAATGCTTTTATATAAACTCTAAGTTTAAAAATCACGTGAAATGCAAATTATACGGCAGTAAACTCCAGATATATGGTTTAACATATAACTCAAAAGATAATGAATATTTCATGGTATTTCAGTATGCTGATGCCGGAAATATTAGCAAGTTTTTACAAACAAATTTAAATAACCTTACATGGGAATTTAAATTAAACCAACTCAGAGACATATCCAGAGACCTAAGAGATATTCATGATGCTGGATATATTCATGCAGACTTTCATAGTGGAAACATTCTTCATAATAAAGGTACATCTTATGTATCAGATTTAGGATTATCTAAAAAAGCAGATGAAAATAATGCAAAAGGTGCCATCTTTGGTGTCATGCCTTATGTTGCACCGGAGGTTTTATCAGGAAAACAACAGTTTACTCAAAAAGCAGATATTTATGGATTTGGTGTTATTATGGCTGAAATAACAACTGGTCAAAGACCTTTTGATGGCTATAAATTTAATATGGATCTTGCAATCGAAATTTGCAATGGATTGCGACCAAAGTTTGCACCTGGAACTCCTGATTGTTATATTGAATTGGCAAATTGCTGCATGAATTCAGATCCACAAGAACGACCTAGTGTTCGTGATATTTATTCGACAATTATTGATTGGCTTGAAGAGTTAGCTTCAGATGATGAAAACGAAATCAAAAAACAGTTTTTAAATGCTGATGAAATTATTAAAACTTTACCAGCAATCCCTCAAAAGCATCCGGATCATATCTACACGAGTAAAATTATTAATACCCAAAAAATATCAAGTGCAATTAAAGGTAATGTTTTAAATTAAAAAATTTGTCTAAAATTTATTTTTTTTTTGCTAATTTCGATATCAATAATGTATTTATTAGATTCTACTTTAATGAATCTTCATATTTCTGATAACCTCTAGTATGTATATAAATAATATAAATTGATAACTTTAGGAATGATTATAATTATAATAATAAATTTTTTATATATTATATAGATAATAAAATATAATAAAATTTTCTATTTATTATTTTTTATATAAACTATTTATTAGGCCGTAGTCACCTCCTATATAAGCATATTTTCTTTATAAGCTTGTTTTTTAAAAAACCATCTATTATTAAATATAATAAATTTGACCTCTATAATTAGCACACTTCTTTATAATCACGCTTTTTTGTATCCCATGGGTGTGACTATAGAGAGGTTTGACTGTAATTGGTTTTCATAACCCGGCCGGGTCTATTTAAAGTTTCATGTTATGAAAACCAAGTAATTAAATTTGTATGGCCTTACTAGCACTTTTTTATAAAATATCAAATAAATATATTATATTAAAATTTTTAAGTATTTATTATAACTTTTAATCGAATGTAGCTTTTTAAACTATGTCTAAAATTTTTATAAAATTTAAATTGCTTATTAAATAAATTTTTTATATTATCCTAATTAAAGCTATTTTTTTAATAAGCTCCAATTATTTAGAGAAAATTAAATACATTTTGGTTAAAATTAGGACAATGATTTTTTATTTTTATTTTATTTTTTTTTTAAAAGAACTATTTAAATTAAAATTTGAATTTAAATATTTATACAACTAGGCACTTTTTTTGAATGTCCATGCTTAATTTGGGAATCTAAAGTGGTGTAGATTCTTATAATATATATTATTGAATTAACTTTAGGGTTAGGGTTATCTTAGATTAAGGTTAGGACAAATTTTAGATAGTTGTATATGCAAAATCGCCTTCTCGGCATTTTTACTTAACCTACCCAAGGTTGGTTTAGACTGCTGTTTTTTGTATTTTTCAAGTTTTTCGCTTTGCCGACGATCGTCAAAATTCTATAATTCGATTGGTCGGGTATCACGTGATTCCGCTCGGCTTTAGACGACCCTTAATTTGGTTTCTATGGATTTCAAATCAAGAGATTTCTAAATTGACTCGATTTATTAAGAAAATATGAATTTAACTTGATTGTGGATTCAATATTGATCTAATTAATTTTATACATATGCCGTGCTGAATTTCATTATATTGCTTCGCATACTGCAAACATGATCGAAGATACTTTTACTGTTTAAAATTTTGATAGTAGATAGTTTTTTAATGAAAATGAAAATTTGCAAGATAGTGATTACAAACTTCTGCCTCTAACATTAATAAAAGCTTTAAATATAGTCAATTCACTTATAATAAACCTTTTCGCATGAACTTGACATAACGAACCTTAAACTTCATAGTCATAAGAAATCTTCTTATTCTATTTGTAGCGTCACATAATGAATACTAACCTTTGTTATAAAAGAAATTGATAGTCATGAGTTTTACTTCGATCAAAAAATGATTTATGAAAAACCTGGTACGTAACTAAACATAGTAAATCATTATATGCAGTTACATCTCTCATGCACTCATATCTATATTTGATAGTAACCATTTTTGGAAAAAAAGTATGATAAAAAAAAAAAAACGAACAAGTGGTCTATAATTGATACTAAATTTTGATTCATTCCGCACAATCATGACAACCAAATTTTTTGAGAAACTTTCTAGTAATTTAAATGAACTTCTTAAAAATAGTGATGAATACAATGTTATTATTGAAGTTGGTCAAGCTCCAAATATTCAAACGTTTAGATTACATTCTATTATCTTAAATTCTCGATGTTTATATTTTAAAGATAAATTACGTTCAATTAACTATGATGATAATTATGTGAAAATAATAAAGCAAGATAATATTTCTATTGAAGTATTCGAAATTATCATCAAGTAAGTATTATTATTATATGTAATATGTGATATTAAATTAGTTTTTAAAGGCTTTAATACAGTAAATTTCTACAATATTGATACTATAGATATATCTATGATGGTACCATTTCCTTAGAAAATATTAATACATCAGTCGTATTCGAACTTTTAATTGCTTCTATTGAATTTGGACTCGAAGAGTTGATTAAGCATATTCAATTATTTTTAATTGAAAATAATGCTTCCTGGTTACGGCTTAACTTGTCCCGTGTTTATCAAGCTAGTTTTAAGGACGATAATTTGAAAATTTTGCAAAAATTTTGTAAAGAAATTATTTCTAAACATCCAAAAATTATTTTTGAATCAGAAAAATTTCTTACACTTCCAGAAAATATCATAATTTTTATTTTAAAGCTTGATAATCTACAAATGGATGAAGGAAAAATTTGGGATTATACTATTAAATGGGGCATTGCTCAAAATCCTTCATTACCTCCTAATCCCGATCAATGGTCCGATGAACACTTCCTTGCTTTAAAAAGCTCACTTCAAAATTGTCTTCCTTTAATTCGTTATTTCCAAATCTCTGGTGAAGATATTGCCGAGAAAATTAGACCATTTCAGAAAATTCTTGATCAAACTTTGTGGAGAGATATTATGATAAAATTTATGGCTCCAAATAAGTCCATTACTTCGCAGGTTTTGCCTCCTCGTACCAATTTAACTATAATGCTACCTTCACGAGATATTGCCAATAGCAATGTTCTAAAAGTTGAATCAATTAAAGCATCAGAATTAAGAAAAAGTGGCGAAACTTATCTTATTACGGGTAAATATAAAGAGTCACTTATAGACTTAACTAAATCATTAGAAATTGAACCAAATAATGCATTTGCATTAAAATATCGTGGGGTTACTTATCTTAAGACGAATAGATATGAAGAATCGCTTTCAGATTTAACTAAAGCATTAGAAATTGAAGCAAATGATGCGTTTACATTAAAATATCGTGGAGACATTTATCGCATAATGGACAGATATGAAGAATCACTTATAGATTTAAATAAATCTTTAAGGATTGAACCAGAAGATATTTTTGCATTAAAAACTCGTGGAGCAACTTACTGGGGGATGGATAAATATGAAGAATCACTTACAGATTTAAATAAATTATTAGAAATTAACCCAGATGACACATTTGCATTGGGATATCGTGGAGACATATATCGCCTGATAGGTAAATATGAGGAATCACTTGCAGATTTACATAAGTCATTAGAAATTGAGCCAAATGATACATGGACACTAAACAGGCGTGGAAGCACTTATCGTTGGATGGGAAGATATAAAGAATCACTTGTAGATTTAAATAGGTCGTTAAGAATTGAACCAAATTGTGAAGATGCATTAAGTTTTCGTGGAGCAACTTATCGCATGATGGGAAAATATAAAGAATCACTTGCAGATTTAGATAGATCGTTAAGAATTAATCCAAATAATAAATGGGTTCAGGATCAACGTAAAATAACTAACGCTTTATTTAAGAAATTTTCGGATGAGAAACACTACCGAAGATATTATTATCAGTTTAAAAAAAAATTTGAATAACCCTTTATTGTAAAAACAAAGCTT
>CAJVPU010002155.1:0-11154 GCA_910591775.1 Dentiscutata heterogama | reverse complement strand
ATCATTATGATAGAACACGAATTTTAAAAGAGGTTCGTAAGCACAACATTGAAACAGCATCAGATGATATCACTAATATTTATTATTATCGAAAGGTAGCCTGTGAAGAAAGACTACCCCTCTCTGAGTGGGCCGTATTAAGCAATTATAATTACATATCAAATACAAATTTACTACATCATTATTTCCGTATATCTGTAAATAATTTTCAGCCTTTAGGAGATAATAAGCCGGATAAACAAATAGTATCTTCAGCTCTCATACACGATCGAACTCTTGTGCTCACCTGGGATATAGAAACATATAGTAGTTGTAAGATGGGTGATGTACCTATGGCAAAATATGAAGAGGATCGAGTTTTTATAATTTGTATGACTATACATTGGAGGAATAATCCAAAGCTATTAAAACAGATTTGTCTTGTCAATGTTGAAATGGCACCTGATTCAGATTGGGTTACAGTCATGTGTGAAAATCAAACAAACTTATTAAAAGCATTTGCTTTTTGTTGGAAAGCAATCATGCCAGATATACAAATCAGGTTTAATGATTTGCAGTATGACTGGCCTTTCATTATAGAAAAAGCTAAAATTTTAGGCATTCTTGAATGGATGTATAATCATATGTCACCAAAACTATCCAACATTGAAGAAATTATAAAATAAAAATATCAAAAAAGTGAAATAAAGACATCTGATGAGAAATTCTACTCAAAATACCTCAAAGTTCTAGGATGTATTCCAATTGATATCTGTGCTTGTTTCAAAAAGTTATATTCAAAATCAGAGGCAAGTTCACTAGAATATTATCTAAATATTTGTGGATTGGGTAGTAAGGCAGATATGCTTTATAATAAAATGTAGAAATATTATGAAGATACTATACTTCAAAACTCTGACAGCTCAGCCGAAAACATGCGTGAAATAGCCTATTATTGTATTATAGATGTATTGCAATACCAGAAGCTTATGGTTAAGCGTAATGTAGTTAATGATTATCAGGAGGTGTCATCTATTGCATATGTTTCTCTTTTTGATTCTCACTATTTCGCAGAAGGTATGAAAGTATGTAATCTTTTGGGAGCTAAAGCTTGGAGCAGTAATATGTTATGTAGTATGATTGCTTCAGAAAATACAAAATCTGGTAAGTACCTAGGAGCTTATGTTATTACACCGATAAAGGGTCTCAAAAACAAACATCCAGTAACAGGCTTAGATTTTGTCTTCTTATACCCAAGTCTTATAATGACTTATAACCTTTCACCAGATAAAATAATATTATCTCATGAAGAGGCGATAAATGTAATTTGCAGTGGAAAGAAGATCCACATGATTAAGTTTTTATTCAATGGTCAAACTATAGAAGCTTGGTCTATTCGCCACAATAATATACCTAAAGAAAAGGGTTTATATGCTAGAGTATTGGAGAATCTGTTTAATAAATGAAGAAAAAAGAAAGAATGTCTTAATGAATTAGATAAAGAAAGTTTTGAATATAGTTGCTTAGACTCAAAACAAAAGACAGTAAAATTATATGGTGTGCGGACAATAGAAATAGCCCATTTTTACAATTTTTTGAAAAATGAGTTTTTATTAGATTCATATAAATTTTAACATGATTAACATTTTTTAATTATAAATTAAAGTTGATTCGCATAATAAAAAATCAAGATAATATAAAAGAAAAATTGCACAAGGCTACATAGGGCCAACACATCACGATATTACCCAATAGTCTCCTGTTACCTTTAACCAATCAAAATCATAAAATTTGATTAATCACGGATTAGTCTGAAAATTAAAACAAATGATTAAACTCAGTTATCTTGAAATAAGATAAATGTAAAAATGGGCTGTTTCTATTGTCCGTACCCTATATATGAATATATTTTATAATAAGGCAGGTAATAATCTCTCTTCATTCTATCAACTGCAGTTAGCAGGTAGAGTTACTTCTGCTGGACAGCGTAATATTAAATTTGTTAAAAACTTTGTTGAAGACAAAGGGTTCAGCATTAAATATGGAGATACCGATTCTTTATATCTTACATGTCCAGAGGAGTGTTTCTAGGAATGTGATCGAAAATATAAATTAGATCAACTCTTACAAGAAGAGTACTGGGAGGAAATGATAAAAATATCTATAGAAGTGATAGCAAACCTCCATAATGAAGTAAATACTAAGCTTGAAAAAGACAATGGAATGCCTTACCTTAATATGGCATATGAGGAGGTCTTATTTTCTGTGGTATTTACAGGAAAAAAAAAATACTATGATCTAGAGCATAAAAATAAACCAAACTTTAATCCAGATAAGCTTTTTATTAGAGGGGTGAATATTGTGAAAAGATGTCAATCTAAGCTTTTCTGTAATGTAGGTAAGGAAATTATGAATAGAACTTTGAAAGTCAGTAATAAGGAGACAATACACCAGATTGTTGAAAAAATTTTTTGGGAAAATGTGGAAAAACTTTCCAAGTTAGATTATGATGAATTTATTCAAACATGTATATGGAGGCCTAAAAAGGAAGATAGGTGGGGAAATATTTCTGTAGAACAGTTTGTTTTGCGAATGGGGGCTAAGTATTTTTGTAAAGTATTGGAAAATCAACAGCTTATAAAGAAGAGTTTTCCTGCTAACAAATGTCTATATAAAGTTCCCAAACCTGGTGAATGATTTAGTTATATTGTAGTAGTACCTGAAGAGATTTATGATAACTGCAGGAAAAAAATATCACAACAAAAAGGAGACTGTATTGAATACCCAGATGTGGTAAAAAAGTTCAACAAGAAAATAAATATTGATTATTATATCGAAAGTCTATTTGGTCTCTGTGCCCGTTTTATAAATTATGATGATAAATATCAACCATCACCTAAATCCCTATCAAAAGTCATGGATTGCAAAAAGAAATTCAAGGAGAAGAAATTAAAAATTGCTAAGGATTTATTGCAGAGCAATGACTCTCCGAGTTTAGATAAAGATAAAATAGCAAAAATTAAAGATGAAGAGTCACAGAAGTCAGCTAAAAAATAGCTCAAAAATTATATTAAGAACTTATGTGATGCACTGAAAAAAGATGAAGCCTTATCTTCTATTTATAAAAAAATGCTACTACTCAAGCTGAAAAAATATGTTCTGGTATTAGTGAAGCTGGCATAACTAGATCTTCAGGTGTCTCTGCGGAGCATAATAATTACCTTAATATATTAAACAAAATTACAGACTCCACTTGTTCGAAATTATTGAATCTACTTTCAAAATTGTCTAAGCTTAATGTAGGATATAGAAATACAATGTATAATTTAATTATGCAGATGCAAAAACGCAAACCTAAAATTACAATTCTGAAACAATATATATTTCTATATGATTTGGAATCAGAGTATCGAGAATTAATAGATTTCAGGAATACATAGTATGAGGTGGTTGGCCTTGAAATTACCTGGCTTTAAGCATTATCAATTACATATGGTAGTAAAAAGATGACCCATCAGACATTGATGATATCATTGACCTATATTGTTAAGTATTCTTAGCTAAGATTGCTACAATCTACTAAGATATTAATAATATTTTTTCATACATAAATAATATCCAAGTTTAAATAGATGTTCATCTGATCTACATATCCCGCAATCGATCACTTTTTTTATGACCCTTTAGAGTCGCTCCTTCAGCCTGTAGAGCAATAGCTCTTCAAGCCTACCTATATTCCATGTATATCTCACAAACCACATAACCATGATAAGTAACAAAATAAGAAAAATATATGCTGATAGTGGTGATATTAAAGTGCTTGCCACAGCAGGAAGAGGCAAAGCCTCAGGACCAGGCCTTATCTGAGAATTCGATTCAATAAAAGCGGACATATTATCCTCACTAATTTTGCTAATGCTAGTTTCATTACTTACCTTGGAGTTGGCCTCGGTATCATTTTTTAATAGTTTAATAATCTAATCATTAGTATATGTCAATATATTACTATCAGTTTTTTCAGTTTGATCCATATTTTTTTCACGTATAAAATATTTACTAAGATTAGTACTACCCAAAGATATATTATCATACTTAGTAATATTTTTTTCATCATCCCCACCAACTATGGGTTTTGATATAGTCTCCGATTTTAGACACTCATGCTTATTGACTTTCGATAAGACATAGTCTCGAGGCTTTGCCTCTTCCAATTCACTCTTTATATTTTCTAATTTAGCTATTTTTGATTTGAGGGATGCGATCTCAGATTCTTTTTTCGATGAGTTATTTTGAATTGAAATTACATCTTTCTGAGCTGAAGACAACTTACTTTCTAATATCTTGATCATAGACTCGAGTGATTTGATTTTCTTAGATTTTGTACTATTCTCAGCTTTGGATTCAGCAATAAAAATATCCTTATGTGCATTATGAGAAATAAAATTAGTATTTTTATTTTGTAGTTGCTTATATTCATTAATGACATGCAAAGTGTAAGTGTGTAATTTTGGATCTCAGTATTATTTCATAATGAATCCAATTCCACCCCTTTCTTTCCTGATCAAAAGCCTTCATTTGTTTTATGTATTTATCCTGTAATTTTTCACTAAGCTTGTTAATTTTAGCTTTGAATTTGATAGCATTGTGTATTTTTTTTTCTAGCTCTTCTTCATGTATACTACCAAGTTGATGACCTTTAATATTCTGAAATGTATATACATTAGCTATATTAGCTTGCTTCACTAAATAATATATAATATAATTATTAATAAAACTAATTTCGTTAATAATTTCTATTATTATCTAATGATGTTTAATGTTAGATATCCTAATCTATTAAAAAAATATATTAGATATTATTGAATTAGGTTATATAATAATTATTTTTATAGTCCTTTTATTAGCCAAAGACTTGCTTATGCTAATATTTCTCATTCATCTATAATAATAGATATTATTTTTTATTGTTTCATAATAATAGATATCATTTTTTATTATTCTAAAATATTAAATATCATTCTAAATATTTGATAAAAAATCAAACCATGAACACGCCATTTCTAAAATCATATTATCGCCGAAAATCTACATATCTAACTTCTGAGCAGATAGAAACAATTAGATCGCTCAAAGATAAGGTTCCTAAATATAGAATTATGAGAGAATTCCATATTAATGAACATCGAGTAGATGATATATGGGAAGATCGAGAATGCTAGCAACAAATAATACAAAGTACCATTTCCACATTAGTCTCATTAACTTCATCTAAAAATTTTAACCAAATCAGAAGAGAGACTTTATATCCAGAATCTACTACTCCCCTCAATACAGAAATAAAAAAGAGAAGTTCCAAATCTCGGTCTAAATCTGTATTATGTAATAATGAGCTCTGCTCTCACATATCTGATTCAATACCTACTAATAACTCTACAGAAAAAATAAGTAGTGAGGATCTTTACAGGTTGACAAAAAAAACATAATTTATGCCCATTTATCTAGCCTTCTAACCAAGATACCCTATATACATACACCCAAACCTGTTCCCAAAATACGATTACTAACACAAAACTACAGAATAACACACAGATTCTCCCAAATCTTTACTAACCTGCAACAGAAAGTTTGGTTACTCTTCACACAAACAAACTTTGAACAAACTCAAGTGCACCTCTCCTATCAGTCCCAAACACAAAACTCCAACGCTAAACCCACTGCCTGTGCAATATTCACAAAACCCCCTCTCACATGGCACATATCCAATACTAATTGGCAATCACCAACTTACGCCGTACTAACAGCAATAGCACTTATCTTAACAATTAGCCCTCTCAAAACATGACTCACATTAAATACCAATATATCCTGGCTATCCGCACTAATACAAACACCAGCATACAACCCCTATCAGCATAGGAAAACTAACTATAACTGGCTCTTACGTATAATACACAGTATCACAACAGCAAAAGAATTAGTAATTACAACGCATTTCCTTGAAGGAAAACCTCCCAAGTCCCACACCCCTGCGGAAAATTTTCAATTCGAACTTGATCCCAGTCCGATCATCCAATCGTCATTCATTCCTAACGTGCTAAATATACCCAGTACATACTCATTACACTGGACTACCAAAACCATCCTGCGTGCGCAACTCTGTATTACATGGCTTCATCAAAATAGAATCTATCATATCAACCAACTCTGCCCAGACATCAATTGGAAACTCACCTTTGACCAAATTAACTACAATAACAAACCGCTACAAAGACAAACGAACCCCAAAACAACTAAGCTAAAAGCGTTCAAAATCAAATTAATAACCAATGAATTACCCACTCACCTTACTCTTTACAACAGAAACCCCGTAAAACACCCTAACCCATTTTGCCCCCAGTGTCCAAACAGCCTTGAAAACATTTTACACATACTTTCATGCCCAGCCAACCCGACATCACTCAAAGAAATCCTCTCAAATACAATAAACCAAATCTGTAATAAACATCAGGTTACAGCACCAAATACTAACTCTTTCATAGACAAATATATTAAATCTCACATAAGGCAGCAAATCTCACTCGGTATTATTCGAGATGATACGACCGGACCCTTTCGTACAGAAAAAAACAATACAAACCTAGCACCAGAGTTACACCACAAGATTATTCAGCAAATCCAAGAAAAGATTTGGAAACCTGGTAGACTAAAACCTCACACAACAACCCACTCAATCCAATACTTATATCTCAAGAACTAATCATTCACAATTACTCTCCTAATATGCACTTCTTCAAATGGTTACAACTTTATATACACTACAACCAATGCAACCCAAACAACATAGTCTAGAGGTCTTGACCCTTCTAGCTAAGAATGGGTCATGAGTAAATTCTAGAAATAGATAGCTCTAACCTCTCTTTCCCCTATATATATAAATATGTATTCTTACTATGTAATCCAATATTATTTATAATAAAGTGAATAGAGGAAAGACCTCTCTTAAAAAAAAAAAATAAAAAAAAAAAATAAATAAAAAAGAATTATTGTTTTTTTTTTTTTAATAACTTTAGCAGTCTTGCCTTCACTTTATTAGACTTTGTAATAATTCTCTAAACTATTAAAATTTTTCAAAGAGTTAAGCTCTTCAGTACCTAAATTACAAGTGGAGACTCACCCAGTTGCTCACTGAGTACCTATGTGCGACCTGCTATAGTAAGATTTGCCTCCATACTATCTTATCCTGCATTTGGCTTCAATAATACTTCAACTGCAGTCCTTGCTGCTTGTCAAGACTACATGTTAACTTTCTACCACTCTGAACATTGACTACTTTCAATCCAACTTAGTATTTCCTTCTTTGAGATTTCTAATACCGATTCTCACCTCATGTCCTCTTCTTTCTTCTTACTCTTTCTTTCATTAGTTTTTTTTGAAGGATCCACTTTGGGGCTTCATTTTTTTTCCCTTTCTTCTTCTTGTTTCTTTTCTTGAAATTTTCGTAAGACCCTTTCTTTTCTCTTGGACCAATGCTATTTTTTTTTTCACATTCTTGTACCAACTTGCATCTTGGGATCCATATTTTTTTATGTATTTTTTTTATCCAATTATTCAAAAGTCTTACTATGAAGCTCTTTGTCTGATTGTTGAAGTTAAAATAGAACCTCAACTCCTTAAAGTCTTCTATTGTAACTAGACCTCTAATTCATCTTTCTCTTCTTTGAATCTCTTCAGATTTACTTCCTTTTCCTAACATTGCTAGTATATGTTCTTTCTTTTCCTCCAACCTTTCTGTATCTTTAATTTCTATAAGAGTCATCTCTACTTCTTGCTCTTCTATACTGTGAAACAGGTTTACTGATATCTCACAACTCACTAGGTGTTCTACAGTTTCTTTTCTTTTTTACATAATATATATTTATCTGTTTGGTATACTTTTGGTCTTCTTTGATTAAGCTTTTCAAGTACCAGAAGTATGTTATTTATGCATTTAATTTCAAAGAGCTGTATCATATTTGTCTTGAGTGTATAGTTTCGTTGTTTGGTTCTGTCGCTTAGTAGCTTGTAAAAAATCAGCCATATTTTGTATAACCTTTCTCTCTTGGTGTGTTGTATTGTGTGTATTGTATAGAAAGGTCCATTCGACTCTGTTCATTACTTTTTCAAGCATCTTAACAAAAGAGCAAATAGGTTTTTCTACTATTTCTCCTTCCCATATAAATCTTAACTTATACTCTTTTGCACTTAGTGTTTCTGGAATTAGATACTTTGTAGAATCAGCTCCTTTTTTGGCTTCTATATCTGCTAGATCATTCAATATATCACCCGAATGTCTCTTGACTTTTGTAAGACAAATATTTATCTTCTTTGTCTTTATTATCTCTGCTATAGTTGTAACAAGGCCTCTATTTTTAGTTTTTAGCTATTGCCTAACTCTACTATTTTCTAGGCCCCTCTTGATTACTAAAATTGCTACTTTACTATCTGTTCTTATCTCAGCCCTTCTTTCGCTAGATATTGTTAGTAACACAAGTAGAATTGCTATAATTTCAGCTCTTGTTGAGAAAAACTACTTCTTAGTCACACAGGTTAGATTTTGCATAACGTGCTTTTCTTCTGATATATGAACTACTCCACATCCCATCTTTAACTCTCTATCGCTCTCTAAGGTACCGAGTGAGCCATCTGTGTAGAAACATAAAATACCTAGATTTCTATTTTGTTCTATCATTTCTATTATTTTTCCTTTAATTCTATTATTTTTAACTAATCTATTTACTAGTACTATTTCCCACTTTTTACAGCTTATAACTATTCCCTCTTTCTCTTTTAATTTCTTTAACTCTTTTGTTTTAACTATTGATTTTTTATTTTTTTTTTCTAGTGATTTTTCTATATATTGCTTTTCAAAGATCATTCTTGAACTATTCTTTGTTTTTTGAACTAGCTTCGATATATCTTTCAGTTTTCTATATTTGATTGTATATGTGCCTTTGTTTTCATTATATATTAGAATTTGTTGTTCAGAGTTTTCTTGCTACTTTGTTATTTTTTTATAGTTCTCTACTTCTATATATATGTTTTTTTTTTCTTTTACTCTCCTAATATTGAAATCTTCTTCTATATTATTTTTCCACATCACCTATTCTTTTGTTCTTTGATCATTGCTTAGATTTGCAGTTGTAATGGTGATTGCATTAGGGTTATTTGTTGCAAGCTTGTATTCATTTTTAACTTCTCTTGATACTGGATTTTCTATCATCTTTTTTTTTAGTTCACTGAACCATTTTGCTTTTCTTCTTTTATGTACAGTATCATATACCATTTGATTTGTCTCCAGGTATATATTGATTTACTATCTTTTGCTATAAGCTGCAATATTAGTAGTAGACCTAGTTTACTTGTATTTGTTTCTTCATATGCTATTTTTACTCTTTTAAAAACTTTTGCAATTTTAGCATCATTTGCTATTCGTTTTATATTTAAATTTCAGCTTCTTGATATCTTGTTTTTTCTATTACAAACCCAAGTGCTTTGGCTTGCTGCAATATATCTAACCCCAAAATTACATCCTCTTATTTTTTTCTTTTCTAGAGCTATTTAGTTTGTTAAGATGCACTTAGTTGCACCTATTTTAGGCTGCCCCTGTTTTAACCTTCTTACTGTCAAGGTCTCCAACATACTAGATGTGTTTAGTCTAACAGTAGCTCTAAAATATGGTGTTCTATATATCTGTTCCAAAGGCTTTTAAGATTTGTTATCTCCAGATGTTTTGTTATTATGTTTGCTATCATAGAGGGCAGCGACATCTTCTATTTTGTCAGACGTAGCATTGGTTGTTGGATTCTTTCACATTGTGCTTTAGTCAAACAGGATACCATGAGTCGTTATTCTAGTATAGGTACTAGAACCACATTGTTTATATATATAATTTGGTTTAAAAACATTTTTTTGTATTTAAGTAAGCCTGTAATCTTGCCCACTTCACTTCTTGCCTTGCTTATATCTGACTTTTTCTGATTTTTAATTGATATCCAAATATCCAAGAATCTTCTAGCTTCTTTATAGCTTTTTGCCTACACTTCTGTACCTTGCTTGTCTACTCGAATTGATAAGTCTTTAGTGTTTTTCTTCTTACCAGATTTCAGCACTACTAATTCTGTTTTATCTGGATTTATCTCAATATCATTTAGCTCATAGAACTCATCTGATATATCAATTGTTTTTTGCATATTTTCTTGATTACTCGTAAGCCAGGTTGTATCATCTGCATATGCTAGTACTTCCACTTTGATTTTTGATATGGTATTACTTTTCTCTTCATTATTTGTATAGAGGCTTTGCATTTCTAACCAAGATCAGCCTCTTGCACCTTGCATAGTAACGGGTCATAAAAGATTCTCCATATCAAAGGGGAGAGTACCTCTCCTTGGTCTATGCCATCTCCTGCCTCAACAAACTTAGTATTTCCAAAATCAGTTATAATACTAAGTTTTTTATTTTCATATAACTCTATTATGAAGTCTATTAGTTTTACTAGAAATCTTATTCTCTCTAATGCTTTTTTAAGTGACACTATGCTAACTAAATCGAAGGCTTTTTTCATATCCTGAAATATGATCCAAAGTTCTTTCTTTTTTTTAACTGCTTCTTCTGTTATATTGTTCAAGATATGAATAGGTACAGATGTGCTTTCTCCAGATAGACCTGCAAAGTTTGCTCCTTTTAATATCTTATTTCTACTTATTACTTTGTCTAACCTTGTTTGTACTATTCTAGTTAGAATTTTTCTGCATGTTTCTAATAGCACTATCGGTCTTGTATTGCTTAGATTGTATTCTCAGAAGTTGTTTTTTGGGATTAAATATATCTGTCCTAACTTCTATTTATCTGGGATTTTGCCTTGTTCAAGAATTCTATTTAGTAGTCTTATTATCTTCTATACTACCTCTGGTATTAATTTTTTGAAAAGAATATAACCGATATTTGATATTCCTGGTGCTATATCATTATATGTTTTGCTTAGTGCTTGTGTCCATCCTTCTACTATAATAGGACTTAACACTTCTTTATATATTGACAAGTCAATGTTCTCATTCGGTCTATACTCTTCTTTCCACTCTTCTTTTATTTTACTAAATTTTTGTTTTTTTTTTCTGAATTGTTTTTGGAAATGCA
>CAJVPU010002154.1:0-11155 GCA_910591775.1 Dentiscutata heterogama | reverse complement strand
TTACCGAGAGCAAAAGAAAGTAAAGTTCTGTATTACCAATACAGAACTAACATTAAGAAGCAAAACGAGAACTAAAAAAAAAAAAAAAAAATAACAAAATAATAATGTTATCTAGTAGTTTGGTAATGCCATCAATATGCATCCAATATAACAAGCTACTGATGAAGTCGAACACACAACCCTACAATAGTTATGAATGCTCTAACTACTAAACTACTACTACAAGGATTATTAATTTTCAAATTTGTATTCTTTTTAAAGATCAATATTTCGTTATATTGGTCTAATAAGATTGTCAAATTTTACTATGTGTATTAATTATAGTAAAATAGAGGAATAAATAGTATAATCTACAGGTTGTATTTCTGTTTCTGTTCAATCTTCTTTTTCTCTTTTCCAAGATAGTGAGAGTACATCATTGTTCTAATAGCAATCTTCATCAAAATTTCCTTCAGGCTTAAAACAATAATAATAATAATAATAATAATAATAATAATAATAACAATTACAACACCAACAACAATAATGGTCAGAAAGCTATAGTAATCTCCAATGATGAACCAGAGACTGTAGATTATTCATACAAATGATTTAGAGTAGGAGCAACCAAGGAGGAGAGGTAATAGTAATAGTAATAATAATAATAATAATAATTACAATAATAATAATAATAGTATTGATTAGTCTCCAGAATGAATATACAGTATTGCGGCCCACCTGTTGGCTATAGTGACCAAATAAATGCAATAGAAGCAAGAGATTGCTGTACTTCTTTGTTAAGAAAAAAGAGAAATAGGCTAATTTGTCAAGTTTGTCAGTTGGAGTTATATTGTAGAGCAAGAGGTTTTAATTATTGAAGTAATAATATATAGAGTTTTTTTTGACAAATAAATAAAATATCATGTATTTCCATCCTCGTTTAAAAATTTTCTCTAAAAATTTTATTTTTCAATGATAATCAAGAGTTGCCAATTTGGTTTTTTGTAATATTTGGCTAATTGGTCACTATTAAAGTACTTCTTTAACATTTTTCCTTGTAATGTACCAAGTTTGTAAGCACTATTGTTCAATTATAAATGATCCTATTTATATGTCCTCAAATTTAGCAGATCTTGAGGCTTCTAAGTCTTTACGTTGTACCTATACTTTTTCACCTATTTCAAATATTTCTTGTTATACTCTGGAATCAAATTAAACTTTCTGTTTCTTTTGTGATTAATTAGTGTTTTCTCGAGCATTATTATGCTAGTAGGGCTATTCTTCTATTAATTTGAATGCTCATTGCAATATACTATCTTTTAGAGATATTTCTTCATCTAATATATCTGGTTCTATTGGAATAATAGTTTCAATTAGTAGGATAGCTTGGCATCTATATACTAACTAAAAGGGAGTATATCTAGTAGTTGCATGTCGTTTAGTTTGGTATGCAAATAATATAGCAAATATGTATATATCTCAATCTTTATTTGTATCCTTAACTTTTGCAAGTGAATTGCAAAGTGTTCGATTTAAACGTTTAACTATTCCATTTATTTGGAGTGGTAAGGAGAAGAAAATATATGCTTAATTAAGAATTTTTTACACAATATTCTAACTACATCACTTATAAAATTCTTTGCATTATCTGAAAGAATTATTTTCAGGACTCCATGTCGACATATAATTTCTTCAAAAATAAACTGGGCTAGTGTCTTGGCACCAGCATCAGGTATAGCTTAAGCTTCAGACTATTAGATAAGATAGTCAGTGACAAAAATAATATAATGATTATTCTAAGTCAAAATAGGGAGGAGTCTAACTAAATCTATTCCTATGTGTTCAAAAGCTCGTCCTACTTAGATAGTGTAAAGAGGTTCTTTTCATTTAGTTTTTCCTCTTTTCTGACATACTTCACATGAGCAAACATAGTTTTTAATATCTTGATACATTTGGTCCTAATAGTAACATTCAGATATTTAATAATATATAGCATCAGTTCCTAAGTGTCTAGCAGTAGAGTGACTATGCATCATATAAAAAATAGATTCAACTTTAGATTACTTGATAACTCAAATAGGTTTATTGGAATCTTTTTGATTCTTTTTATATAGCATTCATCTGAGTTTGTGAATAATAGTAAAATAATAAGACTGTAGTTTCATTATCCATTGTTCTAGGTGTCCTTTCAGTTGAGAAGATTTTAACCATTTAAGAGCAGAGTGGTCAGTAATTAAAGTAAAATGATTAGTTCCAAAATACTTATGGAAATACTTAATAGCCTATACTATAGTAGCACATTCTAGTTTGGTAGCTCCATAGTTTACTTTTTCTTTCTTTAGGCTTTTGCTTGTATATGCAATAGGGTGTTCTTTTTGATCACTTGATATTTGACTTAAAGTAGCTCCAAATCCTAAATATGAAGCATTGATAGCTAATACAAATTCTTTCTTGTAGTTAGGGTAGATAAGAATAGGGGCAGTAATAAGTCATTGTTTTAATTCATCAAAAGCTTTTTGGCATTGTGGACTCTATTAGTAGGGTTGGTCTTTATACAATAATTGATTCAAGGGATAGGCAATAGAAGAAAAGTTTTGGATAAACCTTCTATAGTATCTAGCAAGTCCTAGAAAAGATCAGAGTTGCATAGTATTTTGTAGAGGTTGTATATTTTGTACAGTAGCTATTTTATCTAGATCTGGAGAGATTTTTTTTTCTTCTATGATGTGTCTTAAAAAAGATAATCTTTTTATCCAAAAATTACATTTCTCAATATTCAATTTTAATCCAGCATTTCTAATTCTAGTGAATATTTCACTTAGGTGTTTAATATGATCTTCAAAGGTTTGAGAAAATATATTGGTATCATCAAGGTAGACAACTACGTATTTATATACAATAACTTTATAAACTCAATTCATTAATCATTGAAAAGTTGCAGAAGCATTACATAATCCAAATGTCATTACATTGAACTTATAAGTACTATATCTTGTAATAAAAGCAGTTTTTTCACAGTCAGCTGGGTGAACTTTAACTTGCCAATATCCACTTATTAAGTCCAGGGTAGAGAAATATTTAGCTCCAGCTAGTGAATCTAGCATTTCATCAATTCTTGGAAGAGGGTATTGATCTTTTTTGATAATAGCATTTAGCTTTTGGTAATCAACACAAAATTTTTTCTTTTCATTTTTCTTGGTAATAAGTACAACAGGAGAAGTCTATGGGCTAGAGAATTCTTATATTAAATTATTATTTAACATTTGTTGTACTTCTTTGTTTATAAATGTTTGTTCAATAAATAGCACCATATATGGTCGAGAACTTACAGGAGGTACATCTTCTGTAAAGATTTGATGAGTTATGAGGTCAGTTCTTCCTAATTGAGTTATATTTTTTGCAAAAAGATCAGCAAACTCTACAAGTAGTTGCTTGAACTGGGCTCATTGATCTAGGCTTAGAGGTTCTATTTTTGAGGCTATCTCAAAAGTATAAATCTCACAAACATGGCTATTTCTATAATAATCTGGATCAATAAGTAGTTTTTGATCTTGCTTAGGATAGTTTAAAAATTTTGGCTTTCATCATAAATATTTTGAGACAGAAAAGATTCTCTATACAAATATCTCATTTGGTGATGAAAATTTTCAAGTTGATTAACTTTTGCTTGTAGAGCTATAATAGTCTGAATCTGTTGTTCAAGGGTTTGAACTTGTCCTTGGAGGAGGGCAATAAGTTAGGCTTGTTGTTGAACTTGTTTTTGAAGTAAGTTAATTACTTCTTGTTGGTTCAAAGACATAGGTTTAGATTTTACTTTAACTTCTGGATAAGCTTTATTATAATATTCTTGACAACAGGCTTTATATTATTCAAGTTCTGTTTTTGATTTGGCTATTAAACAATTCTGGCAAAGTCCTACATTTCCTTGGAAATTTTTTTGCAAATTTTCCATAGCTTTCCTTTGGTCAAAATCTGGATGGCTAATGTCAAAGGATTCTGTTAGAATTCTTTGTAGTTTTGTTTTTTCAGTTTCAGTTAATTGGGCTTAAGAGGCTCTCATAACATGATTAACATCATAATAAGTATAGTCCTGGTCAGAATAATCAGCAGTGAAAGGTTTAAGAGCATGGAGGATATATTTATTGCTTGGAATTTTCTGCTTTGATTTAGATCATAAGCATGTCCAGCATTTTGAGTAGACTCAGTATAATGTCAAACTCGAGTCCAAAGGTTTAGGTTAGGGTTCTATTCCATATCTTTGGCTGACTTATAGGTATACAGATATTCAAGATTACAAAACCAAGAATCTTCTAAGATAGTATCTAATTTATACATTCTGAATCTAATACATTCTTCTTTACATAATTGGCATTTTAAGAGGGTTTCTTTTCCTTTATCATTAGTAAAATATTCAATACTTCAGGGATCATCTTGGTTAAGCTCATGATAAAAATCAGTCCAATGTGCTTTATATACTAAAGTTTGTTCCAACAGTCTAATATCTTCAGGCTTTTGAGGTACTTTACAATTGCAGCAATAGTTTACTCAATAAATAAAGTAATGGGCTTGTTAAAGACTTTCAACTTCAGTTGGAGAACATCCACACATATAGTACTAGTTATCCAAAATAATAGTATTAAAAAGGCAATGCTTTCCAATATGTCTAAACTTATTGCATCGATAATATTGGTTATTAGGGCAGTTCTTATAATGGTGTCCTGGTTGTGAACAGATTTGGCAAAAGGTTCATTTAGAGATTTGTTTTGAACAATACATAGCAAGGTGTCCATACTGGTAATATCTATAATATTAGTTGTTTAGACAATCAGCAAAAAGATGAGTGATCGAGTAACAATTTCCACATTTTAGTTTATTACTAAAGTTAAGTCTGGATCTGGAGGTAGAGGTAATTTGATGATTGGCTTCGAACATATAGGCTTCTTGAGGGCTAAGATATTCTGTTCGAATTGTTGTAATTCTTTTTTATTAGTAATTGTAGGTTGAGTAGATAGTGGTTGGTTATTTTCATAAGTAGTTAGAACATTTATCTTTTTCTTATTCCATTTAAGAGTATACGCTTTATTTTTCTAATTATAACTAGCTTCTACTTTTTGTAACCAGTTATTATCTAAAAGTAATGAATATAAAGTAGTAGTCATTACTTCAACATCAAGAGAGATTATAGTGCTTTCAACTTCAACAGGCAAATTTCTAATTATTCTAAGAGGTTGAATAGAGGATCCAGTGGCAGATACGATGAGAATGGTTGAAAGAGCTTCTATTTTAATCCAAGTTCCTTAACAGTTTGATAAGAGATCATGCTAATTGCAGTGCCACTGTCAATTACAGCTTGATAAGGCCTTTCTTTAAGTTTAATATTGCATTTTACTTTGGTGGTATAAGAGAATATTTGTGTCTTAATTTTAGCTTCCTTAGCTAAATATCCAGCTAGGACTTCTTAAATAGATTCATTAATCAAAAATGTTTCAAATTTTTCATAAGTATAATCATTAGCAGTATCAACAGTATAAACATCTCAAGGGTAAGGAGTAGAAGAACAGCTTCTAGATTAGTTAAAAGAATGATAGTTCCTATCATTCCTTGATCTATTTCAAGATTGACTTTGGCTCCTAGATCAGTCATATATAGAATAACTAGAAGTTCAGTCTCTGGATCTGTTTCTATCTTTAGATCGAGATCAGTCATAAGATTGATGATTTCTTGATGTCGAGAAGTTATATCGATCACAAGAATAGGCATGGGAGCTTTTATTTTTATCTTCTTTTCTAATATGGCACTCTCTAATAAAATGTCTTTTATTTTCACAATAATAGTATATAACACTGCTACTATTATTATTACTTTGTCATGAAGAACTTTTATTGTTATCTGTTTAATAGACAGAAGTAGGAGGAGTATTTTGTTTCTTTGCAAGATTGATACTTAATTTAGCAATTTGATCAGTAAGATGTTCAATAGCTTGATTGGTGGTATTGTTGGTATTATAGTCAGTGGTCATGTTTTTCTAGTTTTCTATTTTCTAGCTTCAGTTATGATGGCATCCAAGATGTTATATTTGGCAGCTTGGACATTTATAGCATATTCTGGATATAATCTTTGAATAAAGAATTGGATAAGTAATAAGGCAAGGCAAAAAGATCATTTTCAGGGTCAACTCTGGCTTTTAATTGCATAAAGTGGCTAACATAAGTATCGACTATATTTGTTTCTTGTTTTATTGTAAAAAGTTGTTTTTGCCATTCTGCTTTTTGTTTGGTTGTGCTAAACTTTTTTTTAAACAAGTGAGAAAAACTTCTAATTTGCTAACTATTTACTAGTTGGCCATGTCGATTATGATAAAAGTAAGTTGGTGCATCTGCAAGACTAGTAAATCATTCTTGAGTATTGTCTATTATATAAGCAGCAGCTAATTCTAATTGTTGAGCAGCACTCTAGTGATTAGCTTTGGCAGCTTTTTCAAATTCTTCTATTCAGGTTATAGAGTCTTGGGTTCTATCACCTTAATAATAATTTATTTTAATAAGTAATTTTTTATCACCTTGTCTAAGAGCTTCAGCAAGTTGAGTTATTGCTTGTGCAGCAGCAGTCAAAGTAGTATCTGCTATATTGTTTAATAGTGCTTGCTGAATTTCTTCAGGTTGGAAGTTTTTTTCTGGTTGTTCAGGCTCAAGGTTTTGGTCTTCTTCATGTTCAGATATTTCAGTATACTCAGATTCATTGTTAGAAGAATATTTACCAGGTAAAGGGTGTACTTCAGGCAATTCAGGGTCTTCAAAAAATGTGGTTCAAAGTTAGCTTCTAGATTAATTTCTATAATTTGGTGAGTATTTCTAGGATAGTTAGTTGGAATTGGTTAATAGAGTTGAGGTGGAGTATTTAGAGATGTAGTACTTAAAAGTGTTCAGGGATAAGCTCCAATAATAGGAGGAGGAAGATAAGTTATATTTGTACGATTAGTAGAAAAAGGATTAATATGTCAGATAAATTAGTTAAATCTAGTAGATTGTTGACTAATAAAGGGTGTTGGGCTAGATTGGCAAGAAGGAATATCTATTGAGATTGTTGTAAGAGGGAAAGAGAGAAGGTTAAGTCGAAAGAGAAATTCTATTCAAGTGGTGTCTTCATTATATGGAGGTAAACTAGGTGAAGTGGGTTATCAGGTATAGTATCTAAATCATCAAGTCCTAATGTATATATTGACTATATAGATGAAACTATATCAAAGGTAATATCTGTACTAAGATCTTGTTCATGGAAAAAAGAAGAATAAGCTTCAAGAGTAGTGGCTATTTGATAAAGTTGTAATATGGTTGATAAAAAAGGAACATCATTATAATAGTTAAAGATATTGCCTTCAAAATTAAAGGGTAAAATAGAAACAAGAGTATAAGAAGTTTTTGTCAAAGAAGACCAGATATTGTTTCTTTTAGATCTAAATAGGGGTTGACATAGTGGCAGCTAAAGACAATATCATAGGCAGCAGCTCTAGCTATATTATATTCTTGTGCAGTACTTAATTGAAAATGGGCATCAACTGTCTTTTGAGTATATTTGGTAGCAAAATAAGTATCTCTATATTCAGTCCAAAAGCGATGATAAGAGCGATGAAAACTAAAAGTAGGGTAGCAAATATTGCAAGATAAATCAGAGTTTTGTAATTGTAAATCTTCGGTAGGTAGAGTAGATGGGTAACTTGCTTCATGTGCTTCAATTTGTTTACAATAAATCTTGTAAGCTCAATTTATACAGGGTTTTGTCTAAATTTGTATCTAAAATAATTAGTAACTAGATTAAAATTTGGAATTACTTACGTTTACACTTTGGCTCGTGGGTAATTCATGCTTAACACTCAGTTAAGGTTTGCAGTAAGTTGCGAGCTTCTAGTTGCTATGAAAGCAGAGGCTTAAAGTGGCTCTTCTGTGCAAATCTTTTTCAATTTGATAGAACTTTCCAAATTGCTACTAAAGCAGAGGCATCAAGTGTGTCTTTTTGTGCAAATCTTTTTAATTTGACAAATTTTAAAAGTATACTATTACTCTTGTAGTAATAGATGTTCATGAATAAATTAACCTTTAAGAAGCAAGAGAGAATACTGGGATATTTAATTTTGGTTTCTGCCAGAAGACAGCAAAATGTTACAAGTGACTATAGCCTTCTTGTAAATATAGTATTTGCAACACAGCACATAGCAACAGGGATCTCAAAAACAACAGAGAGAGATATAAAGTAGTGTAGAAGTGGAATGTTACTTCACTAAAGGCAGTTCAGTATAGATGATTCAGGGAGCAAAAGGTATATATTTATTAACAATACAATATTTAGGATACAAGCCTATCAATAGGTATCTGTGCCTAAAGAATCCTAATAACTAAAAATTGCAGGGAACTAATTCTAAAGCTACAGGAGGGCAGAAAGCTAGGGTTTATATATTTTTACAAATGCTAAGAAAATGTTATTACTATACAAAAGATAGATAATAGAAAAGATATAAAAAGTATAAAAGGTATAATAGTATAAAATATATAAAAGGTATAAAAAGTACAAAAGGTATAAAAGGTATAAAAGGTATAAAAGGTATATTTCTAATTATCTGACCAACTATTGGTCTATTCCTTATGTATTATAGCTCGTTATGATCATGGAGGTCTTCTGGGTCTCGTGGAGGTATCCAATCCATTCTATAACAATAGAGTTAATTAAAAATTTTAATTAAAATTTAAATAACTATCTAAAATATAATAAAGTATAATATATTGAATAATAAGATATATTAAATAAGAAAAAAAGAATAAGATCTCTAAGAGTAGAGTAAAAAAAGTAGAAATAAAGTAGGAAAGGATGGAAAGAAAAAGATGAATAAGAAGAAATTGTATATAATAAGTAGTTAAGTTTATAAGAAAGAAGATTAAAATTAAATTTAAAAATAGTTTTAGAAATAGATAAGTAAATAATTTGTATTAAAAATTGTATTGAAAACAAATATACCAATAAGAAGAAAAGTCAAAAAGATTGTATTGAAATAGAAAGAGAAAGAGATTATATTAAGAGATATAGAATAGAAGCAAAAGTATATTAGATAATTATTAAATAGTAGTATAATTTTGAAGTAGATATTATAGATATTGGAATAGTTAAATAGTAGAGTAGAAGATAATACATAATTATTAGCAAAATAATTTGCTAAATTATTAAAAATTTCATATATTAATAGGATTAAATCTTAAAATATAATTAGATTAGTACTTTTACCAAACTAAACTAACCTTTAATTGTATCAAAATAAGTATCAAAATGTTTAGTTTATTGTATTTTATGTTTTTTTTTTATCTTGTAGGTTTAGTGCCTTATTAAAATTAAATATTTAAACTGGAATTTGATTTTAAGCTATAGCTAATATTATAAAATAAATACTAGCTCTATTTTTTTTTTTTTATTTTGTTATTTTTTTATATAATACTAATGTTTTTTCTTTTATATTTTGCTAAAATTAAATCTTGAAATCAAATTATAATTAATATTAGGTTTACTAAAATGCACTATAGACACTAAACACTATAAACGCTAAACACTATATATACTAAACGCTAAATACTATAGATAGTAAACACTATATATACTAAACACTATAGATGCTAAATACTATAAATACTAATTATTATAAATATAAAATTTATAATATAATAAGTTATATATAATTTTTTAGATCTATGCATAAATTTTATTAATAGCACCAAGTTATCTTGTACTTTTAATTATATATATTTAAATGTATTTCTACTTATAATCACTATTTAATAAATTATACATTATTTATATATATTTAAAAAGTATAAATTCTCATCTATTTATAGTATAATACATTACTTTTTATTCAGTATACCTTTTTCTATTTATTATTTTCTTTCAAATTTTGTTCATATTAGTTGTAAAAAAAACAATACAAATTTAGTATTAATTAGTCTATACTTACAATTAAATTTAAATATTTATCCGTACTCTAAAGAGTTAATTCAATAAAATATTTAAACTTATAGAATAGAAATTAAAATTAGTTTAAAACTATATATAGTAACACAATAGTAAAATTAAAAATAAATTATTAGTCTAAATCTTACTCTAGAAGCTTTCTAAAATACACTAAAAATTCTACAAAAAAAATATTCTCAATATTAATTTTTAACAATATATATATAAATTCTGTATGATTTATACTATACTACTACATATTACATATTAGACCCAATATAATAATATTCATTACTGAATATTATTTCTTATAATCATTAGCATATTATTTTACAAACAACATATATGCAATACACTATTTATTTATTCTTACAACTAATTTTCTAAATTGCATATACGAGTATTATAGCCAGTTTAACTACAGAAACTACAACAGTAAAACTTATAGCTAGAATTTATATTAGCTATAATATAGAAATTAATTTTTAGTATATATTTGCTATTATCTAACTATTTAAATACTGTAGTATAAATCTTAAACCTATCAATACTTGTTGCACTCTTAATATCATTATTTCTATAATTGTTTAATTTATCCAAGCTATATATATGAGAATTATGACCTACTTGGTCACAAATACAACAGCGATAATACTTACTATCATAAATAGTAATATTATAATACTGTATTAAATAATAGTACCATCAAACTTGTAAGAAAATATATATATATCATAAACTTAACTTACTCACACTGGTTAAATTTTTATCATTGTGATTTCCATGGTTAATAATGTTCATATTGACTACAATATACAATACAATACGTATTAAATAGTAGTATCATCAAACTGCTTATATGTAACAAAAAAAAAAATTCTAAATATAAACATATTGGTAAAGCTCTTGTTACTATTTCTTGTAACCAGTAATAACTCTCCTGATCTATAATATTGTTAGTTATAAGTGCCAATTAACAACAACACTACAATTAGGGTTGCAACCCAAACTCTTTTTTTAGTTACGGCGTTTCTACTTAGTTTTTGTTTGGGAGTCGGAATTTCTACCTAGTTCTGGTTCATAACCAATACCAAAATATGTATCCCATTTCGGTAAATAGTGTCAAACTCAAACTGTCAATTCATTAAATAAATATTTGGCATTTAATAGAATAATCTTTAAATTATTC
>CAJVPU010002153.1:0-11157 GCA_910591775.1 Dentiscutata heterogama | reverse complement strand
TCTTAGCACCCTACATTATTAATAATTTTTACTAAATCTAGAATGTTTTGATGCTTTCGCAAAAATGCAAGATTTTAACAAAGTATAATAAATCTCTTATACGTATGCTTTAAAATTTTTTACATTTAATAAGATATTTTTTAACTAATCAATCAACTATTTTTGCAATATTTGCATCTTTGACAGGCTGTTCAATTTCTTCAACCTTTTCAAAATGTATACGAATTTTTAATGGTGGTCTACTACTAAGCATAATTATTAATCCATTCACATTCAATTAGTATTATTAATCATGATGTCAATGTTAGTGACGATATTTTAAATCATAAAAGTCATTTTAAAGCAATAAATTTTAATAATCATCAAGAATTTCGCCCGTATGCTATCTACAGCATTTGTCCGTGAAATTGATCTATGCAAGTTAGTAAAATAATTGTGAGTGAATTTGGAACGTCGAAGAAGCGACCGTCAGTGAAATGGGAAGTCGAGGAAGAAGTAGCTGTTAGTGAAATAGGATGTCGGAGAAGTGGATTCTGGAAGTGGGTTGTTAGTGAAATGGATTGTCGGTGAAGTGGGCTGTCAGTGACAGTGAAATGGAATGGGTGTCGGCGAAATGGCGTCGATAAAATTGGGATATACTGGTAAAGGCTGAAGCCAGTAACCCAAATTTAGTGAGAATTATATTTGTTTAGTAGGTTTAACTTGCTGTTCATAAAGACAAGCAAACCCAAAATAAAATAGAATAATTTTAAAAGAATTTTCCCCACTTATTATTAATATTCTATTATAGAAAATAATTTGGCATACTTCATTATTACAGAATTGTTTTTTTTTATATATTTTTAATAATAAGCTTTGATAGAATTAAACCATTTTTAAACTATCTTAAATTCATCAGATATATTTCTCGACATTCATGTTTGGAAGAAAACTCATCGATTAAGCAGCTATCATTTTCTTGATGATCCTTATTAAGATTTTGTTCAATTATTTTACATATCGAGTCACCTGGACGTTGTCTCTGTATTTCAGGATAATTCTCGGAACTACCACTTGGAGAAACAGGATAATCCTGGCGAAGTGCGAAACTACGGCGAAAAGCAAAGGCTCTGGCAAAAAAATAAACGAAGCCTCCGGCGATAGGAGGAACTTCAAATAAAAGGCGAAACCTCTGGAGAAGATGAAGCCTTTGAAAATTTATAAAAGACGAAATTCTGCAAAAGCCGTCGATCTTGTTCACGTGAATTTCTTAAAAAGTCAAAATCTTACATATTGGTGTCGTATGCACTGATGCTGAAATTTTGGCGTTCATGTTCGTGACTAATTAAAATAAAACAACTTCTGATTATATGAAAATTGAATCGCTCCCATATAACTTGCTGAATCGCTTCTATAAAAAATTGTGTAGCAGTATTTTTTTCTATTCAAATCAAAAAATTCAAAAGATCGATAAAACTAAAAAAAGCCCGTCAAGTCTAGCATAACGATAATAATCCATGTCAAATTTGGCGGACTCCGACGATGATTATATGTCTTCGAAATACCTTACGGAGCTACCGTCGTCTTTAACTACGAAACCAAGAACTTACTCGGAGCTCCGTCGTCAAAAGCTCTCATCCAAATCTGGTTATATAAAACCCTTGCGAGAGCGGGAGAAGGAAAGTCGAGAACAAGGTCTTTCAAAACGCATAGATGAGGAAGATAATGCAGAATCCCCAGGGTTAAGACTATTAAAAAAAATGGGATATGAAAAAGGAAAACCTCTGGGAAAAGATTCTAGTGGAATTACAGAGCCAATAAGCATCGAAATGAAATCGGGTATTGATATTATTATCGATTGGTCTTATTTTCAAATCAAGGAATAGTATGAATAACATGGATCAAATCTATAATTCATCGAAAGATAAATCTGGTCTAGGACTGTCTTCCGAGCTTAAGCAAAAAGCTGAAACGGAACTTGCTAAAAAAGCGAAACGAGCAAAAATTAGCGAAGAGTCATTTATCGAACGTGTGCGCCAAGAGCATGTTGAAAAAAAGATTAATGCTCGATTAAATAAAGCACAGAGAGTATGTGAAACTTTAGATATAAGAAAGGTACGAATTATTTTTTTTAAACTATATTCTCTGTGATTCATTCTTCATGATTAAACTAAAATCTGAATATTTGGGTTTTAACAGGGTATAATGGTAAAATTAAATCAATAATGTTTCGCAATCACGGCTTATTCATTGTTATTTAATTAACTAAAAATTTTTTAAAAAGGATAATATTTTCTGGTTAAGCAAAGAAGATGAAGAAATTGACGAAGAACCTTCGGAATTTGAAAAACTATCGGTTGGTGCTTTTTATTTTTTATTCATATTTATACACGTACTTATACCACGTTTCTTTTGTTCAAATTGTTATTAGTCAGAGGAAAAGCTTGACTGTATTTTAAAATATTTACGAGAAAAGTATAATTATTGTTTTTGGTGTGGATGTGAATATAGTGACGTTAAAGAGCTAGAACAATTATGTCCTGGAATTAAAGAAGATGATCATGATTGATTATTGATATTATCATTTAAGGTTGCGCTTGGACTTTGAGTTAGAAGATTAAAAAAAAAAAATTCAACGCAGTTATTTTGCATCATATGCGTTAATTATTGGAATTATTAGCAGGTATACGATTTATGTAATACTAGAAAATCAAAACGCACCATTATCTTGAACTCATACTTAGTGTCTACGAATTTCTTTCGAAACTCGTTTCTTTTGCATATATTTCATTATTTATAAAATAAGCTTTTAAATAAACAGCTTCAAAAATTACAGAATTTTTCAACTCTGAAAACTTCATTTCGCTTCAAGAAATGCTTTATTATCTCTTATTAAGCTGACCGATTTACCATTGAAGGATAAATTCATTAAATGAGGAATTGCCCAAATTTGGATTTACCGTCCGATTATGAAAACCAATATATCCGGTGATAACATTATTAATAAATTCACCTAATTTTTGGGAAGTATAATGAAAATAATTGTTTTGGGTTGATGTTGAGAATTTAGACCTATTTAATATGAAATTTTATAATTATGAGATTTTCTTTTTTTTTTTCTTAGCTTTAGTTTTTAGGATTTGAGGTTAGAATTGTTAATAAAAGAATATAAGGGATTTTAATAGGTTTAGTATATTACCCCAAATCTCAACATTAGCAACTACAATAACTTCAAGTCAAAATCGGTGCATGTTAAACTTCAAATGATTCTAGTGCCAACATTACCATAACAAACATAGAATCGATTCTCGGCAGCTATTATGACTAATTGACCGAAATCAAATTAAATTAAAGCAAAAATTTGATCTATTTTTAATTTGAAAATAATGTCATGACAAAATTCTTTGGTGGTGCGCTTTTCTTGGAATTAGGTTTAAGGTTAATGGAATGTAAAAAAGAACCTAAAATTTTAATTCACTGTACTTGCGACAGTTATAAGTAAACCACATATATTGCATATGTTGAAAAAAAAACTGGTCTCCATATTTAATAAAAATTTGTAAAAATTTATAGTTATTTTTATTATTATTATTGCGTAGTTTAAAATGAGTTGGATTTAGATTACGAGTTTTGATAGCTTGAATATTTTGATTATATATTAATCATGACAATTTGCAAATAAATTTATAAATTAGTGTAATAATAATAATAAAACTAATAATTTGGTTAAAACCAAACAAATATTTTTTAATAAGTTTTTTAAAACTTTAAACAAGAATAACTTAATAAAATTTAATAAAAATTTTTTTAAATTAATTTTACAAATTTGTAAAAATTATTTTAAAAATTTTTTATTAAATTTTGTCAAGGTTTTGTTAATTCATTCTTGTTTAGTGTTATAAAAAATTTTTTATTATAATAAATTTGCTTGATTTTTATTAACTTACCCCATATATTATTTATTGTTATTATAGTTTGTAATTTATTATATTGTTGCAAAGTACAAGATTATTTGCTATAGAAAATTTTTTATAAACAAGTAAAAATAATTACAGCAATATATTTAATACTGTATAAAATTGTAATTTTGTTTATAAAATTACTTTAAAAAGTAAAATACTATTTATTAAATTAGGCAAATTTGTTTTTTTTTATTTAAAATATATGTAGTATATACTATATATACTGTATTTTACAAATAAATTTTAAAAAATAATCTTTTTTTAAAAAAAATTGATTACAGATACTGTATATCAAAACTATCTAATGAAATTCCATAAATTTTTATTATACAGTATATATATATATGCATATTTAAATTTTACAAATCTATAAAATTAAATCAAATTTTATTTAGCTACTTATTTCGATATTTTTGATCAAAGTTGTAAAAAATTTTGCTATAGCTTATAAATATTAAAAAATTTTTTATTTAAAATCTTTTGCTTTAAAAACTACCGGTTATTTTTTAATAACGATAATTATAATATTAGATCTACTGTATTGATACTTATTACGTACGTACATTAATTTGGGGGGTTTTTTTTTTTATAAAAAAAACTAGTTTTTGAAATTAACTTTTAAGGAAACTACATATGAGTGTTAAGAGAAAATCTAAGTCATGCTTTTTGAATATTTACTTGTAATAAAGATATCTTAAAACCAAAGTAATAGATCACTTAAAATTTTAATATTATTCGATCGAGTCAAGACGATCCAAATGATATTGGAATAATGAATACTATGTTATATGACCTTTGAAATATTTTTATTAAAAGTAAATATTAAAAAAGCATGACTTACAGGCTTTTTCTTTGCAGCGTTTATATCAAATATTTAGATATATCGAATATAATATTGAAATATTAAAAATTTTCAGTTTTGTTGTAGAATTGCCTCCATGGCGCAACCGGCTAGCGCGTTCGGCTGTTAACCGAAAGGATCCTGGTTCGAATCCAGGTGGGGGCGGAGGCCCACAGAATTAATTTTTTTTTTTAAGTTCATTAGGTTAGTCTTGGTCATATTGAAATTTACCGAAATTTTATTACTAAATACAGAAATAATTATGTAGTAACAGATATTACGTAATATTTTTTTACATAAATTTTGATTGGCTATTATAAATCTATATATCTATCGAAGACCCCTCAGGATATTATGTAATATCTGTCATTACCCTAAACGCATTGAATTATATATACATTTAAAATACATCATTTTATATTATCGTATAAAACGTTTAGCAGGAATTTTAAATACAATTTATTTTTCCGCAAATATGCACTATTTTGATTAATAAATTATCACCCTAACAGCTAACCCAGAGTTCAAAATATATTACAGTGTAAATGGATTTTTTTTCATACATATCAAATTAAAGTCTGATAAAATTTCATTACAAAGATACTTATGAAAAGTGGGTTAACAAATGAATACGATCATATTTGCAAATAGTATCAACAACTTTCTGAGATTCTAATTATCACTTCTTATTTCTTGCCGATTTACGCCTAGCTTTTCCTGGTCTATTCTTCGTAAAGTTTCTTTTTTTATTCACCATTGATGCCTATAATAATATAATAATTAATCCATTGAATAGTATATCCAAAGAGTAAGTAAGTATAAAGCTTTGTGAAAACATACCTTCCGACCACTTTTACCGTTCATTGAATCAAATTGAGATAAATCCCCAGAAGAATCAGCCGTATTTGATTTAGCATGGCGTTTTTTTCCACCAAACCCATATTTTGTATTCTTTCGTATAAATAAGTTATTATAGTGTAAAAATGGATATAATCAGTGTTGGCAATTCTATTGTTCTATTGGCTTTTTTTGCTATTCTATTCCATAGTTCCATCGAAAATTTTACTATTAAACTTAATAGTTTATTGTAAATATTCATTTAAACAATTGCAAAAAATTTTTTAATAAAAATTTTTATAAGTGGCAAAATGTTAATTTGCTCTACAGTCCCAGTGCTGCCAACACTGGTTATAATATAATGAAATAAATACCTTGTTAACACGTTTGGCATTTTTCCCAGTGTTTTGTCTTTTCCTCGGTCTATCATCAGCTGCAGCCTGCTCTAATGCAATTTCAAAATCGTCATCTAGGGCAGTATCTTCGATGCCCTTCCGCTCTAATATTTATATATGATGAATATTAAACAATAATTATAATAGGAAAAAAAACTCTATCCAAAGGGAATTAAAGATATATCACTTTTTTTCATGACTTTAATTTTTTCCAATTCTTCTTTCTTCTTTTTCTGTCGTTCTTGAATTTTTTCAACTTGAACTTTTTTACCAAATTTCTTTAATTCTCTCAGGCGCCTTGCTTCTTCACTCGCCTTAATACTTTGTTCTTCATTTACTAATTTTTGTCTTATTCTAGTCATATGTACATCTGATTTAACCATTTCAGCAAAATAATCATCCGGCCTTGAAAATGGTACTCCAGATGTAATAACATTTTTACGTCCCTCGATTGCACTTTCAAGTGCTTGTTTATAACTATTATTATTTGCCCATAATTAAATATTGTAATTGCTTTATAAGATTTAAGAAAAAATCGCAAGGCTGACAAAATGATATAATTGTACGAACAAGGCTAATTCACGTTCAATGTCGTTATTGATATCTTTAATTGACGCAGGTTCTGAAGAAGTAATAACTTGAGTTTCAATCCACGGTGCATCGATCTTTATTTCATTGTAAACCTTTTTTAATGCTGATTTGTCAATATAGTTGTTAGGCGAAACCATTTTCATAAATGGCAAAAGACGAAATTCACGAAGCTCCCTAGCGAAAAGCGAAACACGTCGAAATGGTGAAAGGCCTAAAAGATCTAGTAAAAACAGAAGAGCTATGTCAGCAAATAATGAAAACGTGCCTTATACAATAAATGAGAACTTACCATTAAAGCTAAAAAAAAAAATAGTGCCTTCGCAGAGGATATATGATTTTTACCTGATTGGTCTTTATATGATCATGTGACTTAGTACCTCACAGATCTATAAATTAGATTGTGATATAACAAAAAAAAAAAAAATGGCCTTCGCAAAAGACGCGCCTGATACGCATGATGATCGAACATACCAGTCTCCAACAAATCAATTTGACCACGATCCGGTTGCAGTGTCTGATTTTTTGGACCGAGTAAACTTAAGCTCCGCACAAATAAGAGAGATAGCGGGCCTTGGTGCTGTTGATTATATAAAGTTCGATGAGAAGGGGATCACACCAGGTGCACTTCCTAGCCGAGGAGTAATGGACGATCTATGTTATGGCACAGGAACAACATATTTGGCCGGTACTATCAATAATTCGCGAAAATCTGTTTTAACAACGTTCTTGGAGCTGTTTTATAAATTCACAGCGTTTGACACATGTAGGTCTAACATTTGGTGGTACGTGGGGTTTGATTGAAGGATTACGTGGACATACACCTAATTTTAAATTACGAATAAATACGGTACTTAATTCTGTCACGAGACGTGGTCCTTACATTGGAAACTCATGTGGAATTTTAGGTACAAGATAAAATGCTTGATACAATCTCCTAAATGTGATTGGTCTATTTTATCGATTTTTTTTTTATTTTATCTTATTTTTTTTTACGAATTAATAGCCATGGGTTATAACAGTATCAATGGAATAATTAGTAACATGAGGGGTAAACATGATGCTATGAATAACGTCGCATCTGGTGCTTTAATAGGCGCGATCTTTAAATCTACCGGTAATTAGAAAAAATCAAAAATATCTATATCAATAAGCAAGCAAAGTTCACTGCTAATTATTCTAATTTTTTATGTAAATTAAAAGCTGGTATAAAAGCTGCAGCAACCGCCTCTGTAATCTGTGCAGCCACTGCTGGAACATGGACTGCCTTAAAACAGTATTTCTTTAAATATTAGGATCAATAAAATTTTTACTATATACAAGCTTCATAAAGATATAATTTAATTTCACAATTTTAATATGAGCAATGAAAATTTTATAAGTTTTTTATGTAAGTATGTTTGTCATTATTGGCTTCTTTCGGACAAAAGCCATTTAAATATAATATCATACAAAAATTCATTTGAATTAGACTAATGAATGAGGCCGTTCAATTTTCTTTTTTCATTATTAGACATTGATAATGTAAGATGGGTACTACCGAATTTGCTCAAATTAAGAATGGCAAAATATTCTAATTTAATGCTACGTATCATACGTAATATAAAAGTTTTACTAGAATAGGCAATGTAATAGAAAAGCACATCAATTTCAGTAAATTTCCTTTTTATTTGCATTTATTATATTAACAGTGTTATTTTGCAGTTTGCAACCTCTTGATTACTATTTTAAATGAATTTCTTCAACAACTAGCAACACAATATCTCATTCTTTCTTTTGATTTTTTTATTTTGCTAATTCTTTTCGATATATGCAGAACTCTTATATTGTATTGAATATTTATTACTGGACTATGCTTTTAGATCCTGCTGAGGTTTTGTACATTAGCCTCACAGTAAATATCAGATAATGTACGTACATACTAGGGGTTTGCAAATGATCGCGCCGGGCACTAGTACCCTATGTTCATGCTTATGTCTATAGACATAAATGGCATAAAATACCAGGTATATTAAAGATATAGGTACAAAAATATCAGGTATTAGCAAGACATGGGTAGACACAAGGTGCTAGAGTGGTGCAGAGCACAATGTAAACACAATTGAATAATGAATATCAAATTTTTATGCTTGTCCCATGCCTATGTTTATGCTAGATAATAGAATAATTTTAATACTAATATTATAAACATTTTTTTAATTTTTTTTTTTTTTTTTTTTGTTTTAAAGTTTAGCCTTTAACTTTATTATTTTAGTAAACTTTGAATATATTTGTATTACTAGGATTATGTTTATTATCTACTTTTCAAGTATTAAAATTCGAACTTTATGCTAGCTATCTATATTTAAAATTTACTTTAAACTGTATAAGAGTTTCTAGTACAAAAAGTCTAGATCTTAATACACTAATTTACTAGAGATTTATTTTATAGTACTATAGCTAGAATATTTTAGTAATTAAAATTTAAGATCAGGTGTGACGTGTAAATTAGCTTTGAGTAACAAAAATAAAGAAATTTTTAAAAAACTAATTCTATTTTAAAATTTTGACTAAAAAACTACTTTTAGATTTTAATAAAAAAAATTTCTTGTAAATTTTTAATATAAACTATACTTTGCTTAATTTTACAGTAAATCTAACCTTAATCTAACTCTAATTATAAAGTTTTATTTTTTAAAAAAAAATTAGGTTGATTTATATATTATACTAATTTGTTATTACATATAAAATAGTACTATAATAATATTCTCTTATAGTTATATTGTAGCTTATTTACAATGCAAATCTACTAAAATAATACAAACTTATTTGAATTTTAGATTCTTGTATTTTATTTATATTTTATTAAATTTATATTCTTATAAAGTTTATTACTGGTATATTTTTGCAGTATATATATTGTATATTGGAATAGAATTATTGTAAATTTAGAATTTATCTAGGTTAATTTAGAATAAATATAGATTGTAATAGAATTTTAAAATATGCTTGAGTTGTTAAAGAATTCCAATTCAACTTACAACAAAATTATATATATTTCAAATTATTTTATTAAGTATATTGTTTGAAATTTAAATTACTTTAAAATAGAATTTATTTATAATACAGTATATTGCAAATTAATTAAATTTAAAAAGTATAATAAAAATTTTCATATTTATAATTAGTAAAATAGCAACTATTTCTACAAAATATATTTATTTTACATTTATAGTGATTTGTCTTCTATATTTTTGCAATTGTATTTAATATTATTTACTTGTAAAAAGAATTGCATAATAGATATTTTTTAATACTTATAAGTATTAAAAAAATACTATTTTAATCACATATTGCAAATATATTTTTGCTAAATAATAATTTTCTATATTCTTAATTATTGTATTTGCCAAATCTTATAAAATCTTAATACAAAAACAAAGTAGTTTTATATTACCTATTTTGCTAACTTATTATTAAAATATTTGAAATACAATTTTTTAAATAAATTATAAAATAAAAGTAGATTTTTTTTTTTTTTTTTTTATTCTTTGATGATCTTACCAAGACTTGTGTACAGTTTACAAATTAATCTCGAAAGACAATTGCAGTTGAAAACAATGTAGCTGCAACTAAAAGCCCAACCTCACCTAGTTACCTATTGGCACCTAGCTGCGACTATCGCACTGATTCACAGATGATTCAGATTGTGTGCTAGCTCTTAAAGAACTAAAGTATTAAAACTAATTTCCCTCCTAATTCTTCTTTCTTCTCAAGGGGTATAAAACAAAAAGGGGAAAGAAATAAAAAGGTCTTTAACAAACATGACAAAAAAAAATAAAAAAAATAAAACAAACAAAAGAAGAAAAAAAAAATACAGATTTTGAAAAAAAAAAAACAAAAAAGAAAAAAAAGATCTACCGTAAACTGCCGTATACAAGACCCCCCAAATATCAGACCCCCTATGTACTATACCCGGGTCTATAGTATAGAACAGAATTTTGGTAAATGTAAAAGACCCGGGTATACAAATAGGAATAAAATATTAGAAAACCCGGGTCTACAAATAGGGATAAATATTAGGTAAAAGACCAGGGTACGATACTTTACCAAATAGGTCTCGTGATTCGTTATAGTTATGTAAAAAATAAATTTGCACGGGTTACATGGCCTTCGGTAATGTATAACCATGCCAATAAGTAAATGAAAAAGCACGGGTTGTTACATAAGACCCGTGCAATAAATCACATTATTAACTTACCGGTAGCACACTAATTTCTTATTTAACTACGTATCAAGAACTTATTATTATACATTTTAGGCCTAACTTTCAGAATGCTAATTGGCCTCATAGCTAAGACGCAAACAAGCCATACTGGAACGGTTTTACAGAAGTAAAGTAAAAGGAGAGTTTACAGCCATTTTGGCTTGCAATTTCTTGTCTATATTAACTATAGATCTTTTCCTTTACATTTTATAAGATTACTTAGTGAACTATGCATTTATCAAGGGTTCTATTTTGATAGTGAAATACGATTTGAGTATCATATATACGTATAGTTAGAGTTTTATTAAC